>PISX010006311.1:0-57689 GCA_004024625.1 Mellivora capensis
CTACTGGGTATTTACCCCAAAGATACAGATGTGGTGAAAAGAAGGGCCATCTGTACCCCAATGTTTATAGCAGCAATGGCCACAGTTGCCAAACTGTGGAAAGAACCAAGATGCCCTTCAACAGACGAATGGATAAGGAAGATGTGGTCCATATACACTATGGAGTATTATGCCTCCATCAGAAAGGATGAATACCCAAATTTTGTAGCAACATGGACGGGAATGGAAGAGATTATGCTGAGTGAAATAAGTCAAGCAGAGAGAGTCAATTATCATATGGTTTCACTTATCTGTGGAATATAAGAAATAACATGGAGGACAAGGGAAGATGGAGAGGAGAAGGGAGTTGAGGGAAATTGGGGGGGAAATGAACCATGAGAGACTATGGACTCTGAAAAACAACCTGAGGGTTTTGAAGGGGCAGGGGATTGGAGGCTGGGGGAGCCAGGTGGTGGGTATTATGGAGGGCACGCATTGCATGGAGCACTGGGTGTGGTGTAAAACTATGAATTCTGTTACGCTGAAAGGAAATTAAAAAAAAAGAAATGAAAAAAAAAGTATTACAAAAAAAAAAAAATAAATAAATAAATAAAACTCCTCTGTGGATATCATTCTCAATGGAGAAAATCTGAAAGCTTTTCCCTTAAGATAAGGAACATGACAGGGATGCCCACTGTCACCACTATTGTTCAATGTAGTGTTAGAAGTCCTAGCCTCAGCAGTCAACAAAAATTAATAAGAGGCATTCGAATTGGCAAAGAAGAAATTAAACTCTCTCTCTTTATAGGTGACATGACACTTTATGTGGATAACCTAAACAATATGTTTTGAAAAAATTATTTTCACAGAAACAGTCACAAGCGTAGTTTCAAGGAATAGAGCTCTCTTGGAAATAGCCTGGTGCCTCCTACAAGGAGTAACCTTGCATATGAGTAAGTACAATCACTTCCTGGAGGACCAGAAACTTTGGATATATTAGTGGGTTTCAGAAGAAATTCACCAAAATGTACACTATTTCATGTAAAGTCTGGTGGCAAGTAGTTTATTTAACTTTCTACCCTCAAGAGGATTTTAAAAGTTTACTCTGATCCAAGAACATGGAATGGTCTTCCATCTTTTTATTTCTTCAATTTCTTTCATGAGTGTTCTGTAGTTCCTCGAGTACAGATCCTTTACGGCTTTGGTTAGGTTTACTCCCAGGTATCTTATGGTTCTTGGTGCTATAGTAAATGGAATCGATTCTCTAATTTCCCTTTCCGTATTTTCACTGTTAGTGTATAAGAACGCCACTGATTTCTGTACATTGACTTTGTATACTGCCAAGTAATGAATTGCTGTATGAGTTCTAGTAGTTTGGGGGTGGAGTCTTTTGGGTTTTCCATATAAAGAATCATGTCATCTGCGAAGAGAGAAAATTTGACTTCTTCCTTGCCAATTTGGATACCTTTTATTTCTCTTTGTTGTCTGATTGCTGTGCTAGGACTTCTAATACTATGTTGAACAAGAGTGGTGAGAGTGGGCATCCTTGTCTTGTTCCTGATCTCAACGGGAAGGCTGTGAGCTTCTTCTCATTGAGGAAGATGTTTGCTGTGGGTCTTTCATAGATAGATTTTATGAAGTTGAGGAATGTTCCCTCTACCCCTATACTTTGAAGCGTTTTAATCAGGAACAGATGCTGGATTTTGTCAAATGCTTTTTCTGCATCAATTGAGAGTACCATGTGGTTCTTCTCTCTTCTCTTATTGATTTGTTCTATCACATTGATTGACTTGTGAATGTTGAACCAACCTTGTAACCCAGGGATGAATCCCACCTGGTCATGGTGGATAATCTTTTTAATGTGGTGTTGGATCCTGTTTGCTAGGATCTTGTTGAGAATGTTAGCATCCATATTCATCAGAGATATTGGTCTGAAATTCTCCTTTTTGGTGTGGTCTTTGCCTGGTTTGGGGATCAGGGTAATGCTGGCTTCATAAAAAGAGTCTGGAAGTTTTCCTCCTGCTTCAATTTTTTGAAACAGCTTCAGGAGAATAGGTGTTATTTCTTCTTTGAAGGTTTGGTAGAATTCACCAGGGAATCCATCAGGTACTGGGCTCTTGTGTTTTGGGAAGTTTTTGATCACTGCATCAATCTCGTTACTAGATAGCGGTCTATTCAGATTGTCAATTTCTGCCTGGTTCAATTTTGGGAGTTTATATTTTCCCAGGAATGCATCCATTTCATCTAGGTTGCTTAACTTATTGGCATATGACTGTTGATAATAGCTTCTGATGATTGTTTCTACTTCCTTGGTGTTACCTGTGATCTCTTCAATAAATGGTGCTTGAAAATTTGGACAGCTATATGTAGAAGAATAAAACTCGCCCATCCTCTTACACCGTACACAAAGATAAACTCGAAATGGATAAGGGATCTCAATGTGAGACAGGAATCCATCAGAATCCTAGAGGAGAACATAGGCAGTAACCTCTTTGATATCAGCCATCGCAACTTCTTTCAAGATATGTTTCCAAAGGCGAAGGAAACAAAAGCAAAAATGAACTTTTGGGACTTCATCAAGATCAAAAGCTTCTGCACAGCAAAGGAGACAGTCAAAAAAACAAAGAGGCAACCCACGGAATGGGAGAAGATATTTGCAAATCACAGTACAGACAAAAGGTTGATATCCAGGATCTATAAAGAACTTCTCATACTCAACACGCACAGAACAGATAATCATATCAAAAAATGGGCAGAAGATATGAACAGAAACTTCTCCAATGAAGACATACAAATGGCTATCAGACACATGAAAAAATGTTCATCATCACTAGCCATCAGGGAGATACAAATTAAAACCACATTGAGATACCACCTCACACCAGTTAGAATGGCCAAAATGAGCAAGACAGGAACCAAAGTGTGTTGGAGAGGATGTGGAGAAAGGGGAACCCTCTTATACTGTTGGTGGGAATGCAAGTTGGTGCAGCCACTCTGGAGAACAGTGTGGAGATTCCTCAAGAAGTTAAAAATAGAGCTTCCCTATAACCCTGCAATTGCATTCCTGGGTATTTACCCCAAAGATACAGATGTGGTGAAAAGAAGGGCCATCTGTACCCCAATGTTTATAGCAGGCATGGTCACGGTCGCCAAACTGTGGAAAGAACCAAGATGCCCTTCCACGGACAATTGGATAAGGAAGATGTGGTCCACATATACTATGGAGTATTATGCCTCCATCAGAAAGGATGAATACCCAACTTTTGTAGCAACATGGACAGTACTGGAAGAGATTATGCTGAGTGAAATAAGTCAAGCAGAGAGAGTCAATTATCATATGGTTTCACTTATTTGAGGAGCATAACGAGTAACATGGAGGACATGGGGAGATGGAGAGGAGAAGGGAGTTGAGGGAATTTGGGGGGAAAATGAACCATGAGAGACTATGGACTCTGAAAACCCACCTGAGGGTTTTGAAGGGGGGGGTGGGAGGTTGGGGGAGCCAGGTGGTGGGTATTATGGAGGGCACGCACTGCATGAAGCACTGGGTGTGTTGTAAAACTATGAATTCTGTTACGCTGAAAAGAAATGAAATTAATAAAAAAAGTTTAATCTGAGATTCCTTATGAAAACTGACACCAAAGCAAACATAAATGTGCCTGTGTGGTTAATTGACATTCTTATTGAACCTCTATAAATAATAAAGCCAAATCTGAGACCAGTTTTATTTTGCAAGCGCGAAGCAGACAGTTGAGTGACTGTAGAGAGAAATTTTAAGTTTCAGTGGAAAAACTCTAGTACACCGTGAACACTATTAAACTCTACTCCTATTCATTTTTGAGGGGTTTTTTGTTACACACCTGTAAACTGATGAGATCCTAGGTCTTGCATAGTTTTTCATTCTTTCCCAAATACTGAATTCTTTTAGTTTCCTCTAGTATGTAGCTATAATTTTCCAACCTATAACCTGACTGCCCAAATATTTACTGGGACCATCTAAAGAAGCCCTGTGAGCAGAATCTGGACACTTCCATTATCTACTCAGAGTGTAACACTCATGTTTATGTCATTATCAAAGGCATTCAGTTTGCAAGCCAGGAAATCCACTGGAGTGCCACTTCTGTCCTCACTTAACCATTAAGGGTGTTTTGAGCCCAATATTCAGAAATCTCTCAACATTTAGAAATATTCTTAATGGAATGCCCTCTGAATTCAGAAAATTGGTTTATAGTCTCCTCTAACCATAAATTTTGTTTTCATTTTATTTCCACAGACCCTTCATCATTTAAGTGCCTGATATTTACACCATCACGTAAATATCCTCTACTACCATGTCCCAAAATGTGGTTCAGCTGGCCCTTAATGGATTAAAGGTGACCAAAAAATAAATATTCTTTCCTAGAACAAGAAAGGGGACTGACAAATATTTCTCTCTTTCATATATATTTTATTTATTTATTTATTTATTAAGATTTATTTTCCATGTACCAGAATTCATTGTTTATATACCACACCCAGTGTTCCATGCAATATGTGGCCTCCAAAATACCCACCACCAGGCTCACCAACCTCCTATCCCCCGACCCTTCAAAACCCTGATTGTTATTCAGAGTCCATAGTCTCTCATGGTTTATCTCCCCCTCCAATTTCCCCCAATTCTCTTCTCTTCTCTATCTCCCCATGTTCTCTCTGTTATTTCTTATGCTCCACAAATAAGTGAAATCATAAGATAATTGGTTCTCTCTACTTGACTTATCTCACTCAGCATAATCCCTTCCAGTCCTGTCCACGTTCATACAAAAGTTGGGGATTCATCCTTTCTGATGGAGTCATAATACTCCATAGCGTATATGGACCACAACTTCCTTATCCATTTGTCCGTTGAAAGGCATCTTGGTTCTTTCCACAGTTTGGCGACCACGGCCATTGCTGCTAAGAACATTGAGGTACAGATAGCCCTTATTTTCACTACATCTGTATCTTTGGGGTTAATACCCAGTAGTGCAATTGCAGTGTCATAGGGAAGCTCTATTTTTAATTTCTTAAGGAATCTCCACACTGTTCTCCAAAGTTGCTGTACCAACTTGCCTTCCTACCAACAGTGTAAGAGGGTTCCCCTTTCTCTACATCCTCTCCAACACACGTTGTCTACTGTCTTGGTAATTTTGGCCATTCTAACTGGTGTGAGGTGGTATCTCAATGTGGTTTTGATATGAATCTCCCTGATGGCTAGTCATGATGAACATTTTTTCATGTGTTTGTCAGCCATTTGTATGTCTTCATTGGAGAAGTGTCTGTTCATGTCCTCTGCCCATTTTTTGACAAGATTATCTCTTTTGTGTGTGTTGAGTTTGAGAAGTTCTTTATAGATCTGGGATATCAGTCCTTGGTCTGTATTGTCATTTGTGAATATCTTCTCCCATTCCGTGGGTTGCCTCTTTGTTTTGTTGACTGTCTCCTTTGCTGTGCAGAAGATTTAGCTCTTGATGAAGTCCCAACAATTCATTTTCGCTTTTGTTTCCTTTGCCTTTGGAGACATATCTTGAAAGAAGTTGCTGTGGCCGATGTCCAAGAGGTTACTGCCTATGTTCTTCTCTAGGATTCTGGTGGATTCCTGCCTCACTTTGAGGTCATTTATCCATTTTGGTGTTATCTTTGTGTATGGTGTAAAAGAATGGTCGAGTTTCATTCTTCTACACATAGCTGTCCAATTTTCCCCGCACCCATTTATTGAAGAGACTGTCTTTTTTCCACTGTATATATATATTTTCTGCTTTGTCCAAGATTATTTGACCATAGAGTTGAGGGTCCCTATCTGTGCTCTCTACTCTCTTCCACTGGTCTATGTGTCTGTTTTTCTGCCAGTACCATGCTGTCTTGGTGATCACAGCTTTGTAGTAAAGGTTGAAATCAGGCAATGTGACACCCCAGTTTTGTTTTTCCTTTTTCAACATTTCCTTAGCAATTTGGGGTCACTTTGCATGCCATACAAATTTTGGGATTCTTTGCTCCAGCTCTTTAAAAAATGCTGGTTGAATCTTGATCAGAATGACATTGAAAGTATAGATTACTCTAGGCAGTGTAGACATTTTAACAATGGTTAATTTTCCTATCCATGTGCATGGAATCGTCTTCCATCTTTTTGTGTCTTCTTCAATTTCTTTCATGAGTGTTCTGAAGTTCCTCTAGCACAGATCCTTTACCTCTTTGGTTAGGTTTATTCCCAGGTATTGTATGGTTCATGGTGCTATAATAAATGGAGTCAATTCTCTAATTTACCTTTCTGTATTTTCATTGTTAGTGTATAAGAAAGCAACTGATTTCTGTACATTGACTTTGTATCCTGCCACATTTTTGAGTTGCTGTATGAGTTCTAGTAGTTTGGGGGTGGAGTCTTCTGGGTTTTCCAAATAAAGTATCATGTCATCTGTGAAGAGAGAGTTGGACTTCTTCATTGCCAATCTGGATACCTTTTATTTCTCTTTGTTGTTTGATTGCTGTTGCTAGGACTTCTAATACTGTGTTGAACAAGAGTGGTGAGAGTGGGCATCCTTGTCGTGTTACTGATCTCAAAGGGAAGGCTTTCAGCTTTTCGCAATTGAGGATGATATTCGCTGTGGGTTTTACATAGATAGATCTTATGTAGTTGAGGAATGTTCCCTCCATCCCTATACTTTGAATAGTTTTAATCATGAACAGATGCTGGATTTTGTCAAATGCTTTTTCTGCATCAATTGAGAGGACCATGTGGTTTTTCTCCCTCCTCTTATTGAGTTCTTCTATCCCATTGATCGTTTTGTGAATGTTGAACCAGCTTTGCATCCCAGGGATAAATCCTACTTAGGCATTGTGGATAATCTTTTTAATGTGCTGTTGGATCCTATTTGCTAGGATCTTGTGGAGAATCTTGACATCCATATTCATCAGGGTTACAGGTCTGAAATTCTCCTTTTTGGTGGGGTCTTTGCCTGGTTTGTGGATCAGAGTAATGCTGGCTTCATAAAAAGTGTCCAGAATTTTTCCTTCTGCTTCAATTTTTTTATACAACTTCAGGAGAATTGATGTTATTTCTTCTTTGAAAGTTTGGTAGAATTCACCAGAGAATCCCTCAGGTCCTGAGCTCTTGTTTTTTGGGAGGTTTTTGATGACTGCTTCAATCTTGTTACTAGGTGTCATTCTATTCGGGTTATCAATTTCTTCCTGGTTCAGTTTTGGGAGTGTATAGATTTCCAGGAATGCAACTATTTCATCTAGGTTCCTTAACTTCCTGGCATATAAGTGTTGATAATAATTTCTGATGATTGTTTCTATTTTCTCGGTGTTAGTTGTGGTCTCTACTTTTTCATTCATAATTTTATTAATTTTTGGGTCTTCTCTCTTTTCTTTTGAATTAGTTTTTCCAGTGGTTTACCGATCTTATTGATTGCAAAGGGCCTTTAAAAAGTAAACTGTCCTAGATTATTTTCTATGAAAGTTACTCACTTGGTTATGTATGTATGTATGTATGTATTTCTATAGCCCATGCAAATGTTGGAGGGGCAGAGGGAGAAGGCAGAGGGAGAAGGAGAATGAGATGCTCAAGCAGACCACATCAATAATAGAGCCTGACATAAAACTCAATCTCATGACACTAGAATTATTACATGAGCTGAAATAAAATGTCTGTCTTTTAATTAAATGACTGATCCAGGCACTCCAAGTGCCTGGATTACTCACATGAAAAATTATTAATAACTCAGATATGTTTTATATGACATCGTATACTACTGATATTTCATAAAATCCACATTCTTTCTTTGTTAATGTATTAGAAAGCGACTGATTTCTGTACAATGACTTTGTATCCTGCCACATTACTTAATTGCTGTATGAGTTATGTACAGAAATCAGTTGCTTTCTTATACACTAACAATGAAAATACAGAATGGGAAATTAGAGAATCAACTCCATTTACTCTAGCACCAAGAACCATAAGATATCTGGGAATAAACCTAACCAGAGAGGTAAAAGATTTGTACTCGAGGAGCTATAGAACACTCATGAAATAATTGAAGAAGACACAAAAGGATGGAAAAGCATTCTAATGCTCATGGACTAGAAGAATAAACATTGTTAAAATGTCTATACTGCCTAGGGCAATCTTTACTTTTAATGGCAAATCGATCAAAATTCCACTGGCAATTTTCAAAGTGTTGGAAAAAAGAATCCTAAAATTTGTATGGAGCCAGAAGAGATCCTGAAATGCTAAGGAAATATTGAAAAAGAAAAAAACAAAACTGGGAGCATCACTTTGCCTGTTTTCCAGCTTTATTACAAAACTGTGATCACCAAGACAGCATGGTACTGGCAGAAAAACAGACACATAGACCAGTTGAACAGAGTTGAGACTCCTGCATCTGGCTCTCTGATTAGCAGGGAGCCTGCTTACCCCTCTCTCTGCCTGCCTCTCTGCCTACTTTGATCTCTCTCTCTGTCAAAAACATAAATAAAATCTTTAAAAAATAAATATAGAGTTACCCTATAACCCTGTAATTGCACTACTGGGTATTTAACCCAAAGATACAGATGTAATGAAAAGAGGGGCCATCTAGGCCCCAGTATTCATAGCAGCAATGGCCACAAATGACAAACTGTGGAAAGAGCTCAGATGCTATTCAACCAATGAATGGATAAAGATGTGGTCCATATATACAATGGAATATCATGCAGCTGTCAGAAAGGATGATTACCCAACTTTTGTATGAACATGGGTGGGACTGGAGGAGATTATCCTGAGTTAAACAAGTCAAGCGGAGTCAATTATCATATGATTTCACTTACTTCTGAAGCATACGAAATAACATGGTGGGCATTAGGACAAGAAAAGGAAAAATGAGTTGGGTGAAATCAAAGGGGGTCATGAACCATGAAAGACTGTGGACTCTGAGAAACAAACTGAGAGTTTTGGAAGGGAGAGAGTGTGGGGATGGGTGAGCTTGGTGGTGTGTATTAAGGAGGGTATGTATTGCATTAAGCACTGTGTGTGTGGATAAACAATAAGTCTTGGATACTAAATAAATAAAATTAAATTTAAAAAATATATATATATTGGAGGACTTCAAGATGGTGGAGGAATAGGAGACTTTAGTTTTGTCTGGTCCCAGAAATTCAGCTAGATTGCTATCAAATCATTCTGAGCACTTGTGAAGTTAACCAGAGTTCTCAGAAAAGAATAGCTGCAGCTCCACAAATAGAAAAACAAACAATTTCTGCAAGTTAGGAGGTGTGGAGAGGTGAATCTGATGCAATATATGGGGAGATAAACTGCAGGGGGAGGGAACCAATGTCAGCTAGCACCAGAAAATGATATAGCAGTAGAGCACAATATCAGAAATAGACTCTTGTTTTAACATGATTCTGCAGAAATCCCTTATTTGCTTTGCTGTTGCTGTGTTGGCCTTGTGTTCAGCTTGTCCATATCTACATCAGCCTTTATTTTCTTCATTACTTCCTTGTGAGAAACTTTATTTAGACTTGATTACATTATCTTGTTGAAACAAAATAACTCCAAAATCTCTGGTTTGGAGATAGATATATCAAGGTTTTTTTTTCTTACTTACTTGAAGCCTAATGTGATTAAGGAACATAAATCTGCTCCATGTGGCGACTTAAGGATTCAGGATCTCTGGGCTTCTTACTTCTTAAAGGGAGAGGATGGTACCACCCTCTCAGCATGTGTTAAAATGGAAAGGTATTACGCTGAGTGAACTAAGTCAAGCAGAGAGTGTCAATTATGATATGGTTTCATTATTTGTGGAGCATAATTAATAACATGGAGGACATGGGGAGATGGAGAGGAGAAATGAGTTGGGGGAAATTGGAGTGGGAGATGAAACATGAGAGACTGTGGACTCTGAGAAACAAACTGAGGGTTTTGGAGGGGAGGAGGGTGGGAAGTTGGGTCAGCCAGGTGGTGGGTATTATGGAGGGCACATATTGCATGGAGCACTGGGTGTGGTACATAGACAATGAATTTTGGAACACTGAAAAAATTTAAAAATTAAAAAAAAATAAAAATGGAAAGGTACACCAGATTTTAACCATTGCTACCTAAAAATAACACATAACATTTTTGCTCAGATGTGATTAACCAAAATTTGTTACGGGAACCCCAAATTAGTTACAAGAAAGCTTGTAAAATATAGGAAATCCTATGGATTATTTAGTGCTTGTTAATGTTGCTTTTACTAGAGTAGATTTTAGAGCATGAGCTTTGGAAATTTGAAACCAGACCCTGCTGGTTACTCCAGAGTCTTTAAGGGGGGGGCACAATAAATAGTGTCCTTCATCCCTACTGAGCTCTGAGTGTGTGCTTATATGTGTACACACACACACACACACACACACACACACACACATATAAAAACGTAAGAAAAAATAATGTAAAAAAATGTGAAAAAATAAAAGTCTGTTCTGATCCGTACCTGAACAGCACTCAGGTGTCAAGGCAGGGCAGAATCCTAGGTGGGAACATGTGGTATCAGGATCCCTGGGGTCACATGAAGACTGGGGGTGCCTGAGTGCAGCAGAGTTCCCAAGCATTGGAGTGGGGAAGCTGCTACCATATGCCCAGGATTGGGGTCTCAGCTCAGTTTTGCCATAAACCAAGAACCACAGCACAATTGGGTGACTGCCCTCTGAGCAGGGGCCCAGCAGTTGGCAGAACCATGGTCAGGCCCCCTTCTCCCTTCCCCCAGGAGAAGCAGCATGGGTGCACGCCTCAGGAGTTCGCAGGGCTTGAAAACTCTAGCCAGAGTTGTGTGCCTGACAAATGCTTAGTCACAGGCATGGTGATCATGGAGTGCAGGCCGAGACCAGGGAGACAAGAGTGATTGATGTTTTTTTCTCCCAAGGGCGCACTGAGGTGGGGGGCCTTGAGCTCTCAGCTCCTGGGCTGAAGAATGGAAAGCCGCAATTTTCATTCTCATCCTCTAAAGCAGCAAGAAAGGTCTTCAGTGATCAAAAGCCATAACTAGACCTGTCTGGTGCAGCTTACATAGCTGACCCTGGCAAAGGTGGTGCAATTCAGCCCAGGGCAAAGACACCTGACAATCAGTGCAACAGGCCCCTCTCCTAGAAAATCAGCAAGAACAACTGGCCAAGACCAAGTTTACTGATACATAGAATTGCAAAATTCCAGTGCTAGGGGAAAATAATATGTAAAATTCATGTTTTTTTCCCATGATTCTTTAGACTTTCAATATTATTTTCTTTCTCTTTCATTTCCAACAAATTTCTTATTTTATCAAATTATTTTTAATTTAAATTTTTACACTTACATACTATAATTTCATTGTGTATATGTGTATATATATATTTATATATACACTATATATATATATACATATATATATATATATATATATATATATGTATATATATAAATGTACACACACACATCTATCTATCTAGGATATATATATACCCCTTTGTTTGGGGCATAAATATTTTCATTTATTAGACTTTCTTGTTGGCTAACCCTTTAATGAATATATAGTGTCCTTCCTCATCTCTTATTACAGCTTTTGGTTTAAAAACTGATATTTCTGATCTAAGAATTGCTACCCAAGCTTTTTTTTGATGTCCATTAGCATGTTAAATGCTTTTCCACCCCCTCACTTTCAATCTGAAGGTGTCTTTGGCTCTAAAATGAGTCTCTTGTACACAGTGCATATATATATATATATATATATATATGTATTCTTTTAATCCCCCTTCCCCTAGGAGCAGCATGGTTGCATGCCTCAGGAGTTTGCAGGGCTTGGAGATTCTAATCTTTTAATTTAATCTCATCTTTAGATGATATATATATATATATATATATATCACAGTACATATATTTATATATAGATATAGATATGATATAGATATAGATATAGTCTTCTAACAAACAGACCAAAATACACCCAGAATCTAGTGTATTGCACTGTTCTCTTCACCTATCTGATCATATTCTCTTTCTTTTTTTTTTCTTTTTTTAAATTTCATTTCTTTTCAGCGTAACAGAATTCATAGTTTTACACCACACCCCATGCTCCATGCAATGCGGGCCCTCCACAATACCCACCACCTGGCTCCACCAACTTCCCACCCGCCGCCCCTTCAAAACACCCAGGTTGTTTTTCAGAGTCCATAGTCTCTCATGGTTCATCTCCCCCCAAATTTCCCTCAACTCCCTTCTCCTCTCCATCTCCCCATGTCCTCCGCGTTATTTGTTATGCTCCACAAATAAGTGAAACCATATGATAATTGACTCTCTCTTCCAGTCCTGTCCATGTTGCTACAAAAGTCTGGTATTCATCCTTTCTGATGGAGGCATAATACTCCATGGTGTATATGGACCACATCTTCTTTATCCATTCGTCTGTTGAAGGGCATCTTAGTTCTTTCCACAGTTTGGCGACCGTGGCCATTGCTGCTATAAACATTGGGGTACAGATGGCCCTTCTTTCACCACATCTGTATCTTTGGGGTAAATACCCAGTAGCGCAATTGCAGAGTCTCTTTCTTTTCTTTCTTTCTTTTATTTTCTTTACCTTTCCTTTCTTTTCTTCTTTTTTTGTTAAAGTCTTTCTTAATTTTCACTTTACATTTATATTTATCCTTTCAATGTATTTAGTTTTATGTTTTCTTTCTTTACAATTTTGAAATGTAGTTTCTTGTAACAAACAGAACAAAATACCCTAAGGATATTGTGTATTGCTCTGTTCTGTTCACCTGACTGTACATATTCCTTCTTTATTTTGTCCTTTAATGTTTATTTTTACAGTTAAATTCTATCTTTTCAATGTATTTAATTTTATTTTCATATATACATATATTTTTTTCTTTCTTTATAATTTTGGGATCTAGTTTTCTAACAAACAGACAAAAATATACACAGGACCCATTGTATCACTCTGTTCTGTTCATCATCTGATTATATGTTCTTTTTTAATTTTTTTAAAGTCTTTGGTCTAATCTGATTTATTTATTGTATATTTATCTGGGGTCATCGTTACCATTTTAGTATTTGTTCTCTTGTTAACCTCTTCTCTGGACAGAATGAAAGAATGGAAAACCTCACAAAAGAAAAAGAAAAGAAATAAAAAGAACAAGAGGCAGTACAATGGACAGATAGTCTAAGAAGATCAACAAGCAAACAACGGCTTTGAATGTCACACTGGACTAGAAGGACTAAACAGGTATGTTCAGAGCAGTCCATACTAAAGAAAAAGAATACAAATATTCTCCTTAAGTGCACATGGAACATCCTCCAGAATAGAACACGTACTGGGTCACAAGTCAGGTCTCACCCAGTACAAAAAGATGGGTATGATTCCAGATCACAATGCTTTGAAAGTGGAAATCAATCACAAGAAGAAATTTGGAAAGAACTCAAATACAAGGAGGCTAAAGAGCATCCTACTGAAGAATGGATGGGTCAACCAGGAAATTAAAGAATATTTATTAAAGAAATTCATGGAAACAAGTGAAAATGCAACCACAAGTGTCCAAACCTTTGGGATGCAGCAAAGGTGGACCTAAGAAAGTACATATGTATGTACATAGTACATAGAACAAGTACTTGTTCCTTCTCAAGGAACAAGAAAGGTCTGAAATACACAACTTAACTTTACACCTAAAGAAGATGGAGAAAAACAGCAAGTAAGGCCTAAAGCTAACAGAAGAGAATTAATAAAGAGTAAAGGAGACATCAATGAAATAAAAACCAAAAGAATGGTAGAACAGATCAATGAAACTAGGAGCTGGTTCCTTGAGTGAGTAAATAAGATTAAAATCCCCCTGGCCAGACAAGAAAGAAATGAAGGAAGGAAGGAAGAAATAAAGAAAGAACCCAAATTAATAATGATGATTGAAAGACGAGAGATCACAACCAACACTGAAGAAATAGTTGTAAGAACATATGATGAGCAACTCTATACCAACAAATTAGACAATCTGGAAGAAATAGATCCATTACTAGAGGTGTATAAACTACAAAAACTGAAACAGAAAGAAATAGAGAACCAACGCAGACCCATAACCTGCAAGGAAATTGAAGCAGTAATCAATGATCTCCCAATAAACCAGAGTCCAGCCCTGGATAGATTACAAGGGGAATTCAACTAAACATTTCAACAAGACTTAATACCTATTCTTTTGAAGCAGTTTCAAAAAAAAACAAAAAACAGAAGGAAAACTTCCAAACTCTTTTTATCAGGCCAGCATTGCTTGATCCCAAAACCAGACAAATACCCCAACAAAGAGGAGAATTAGAGACCAATATCCCTGATGAACATAGATGCCAAACTACTCAACAAGATCCTAGGCAATAGGATCCACCAGTACATTAGAAGAATTATTCACCATGACTAAGTGAGATGTAATCCTGTGCTGCAAGGGTGGTTCAGCACTTGAAAATCAATCAACATGGTGATTGATTAAAAGGTGAAAGGACAAAAACCATATGATCCCCTCAATTGATGAAGAAAAAACATTTGACAGTAAACCATTCTTTCATGATTAAAACTCCCCACAGTGTAAGGATACAGGGAACATATCATAAATGTCAATGTCAATAAATGTCATAAAAGCCGCCAACAAGGGACGCCTGGGTGGCTCAGTTGGTTAAGCAGCTGCCTTCGGCTCAGGTCATGATCCCAGCGTCCTGGGATCGAGTCCCACATCGGGCTCCTTGCTCATCAGGGAGCCTGCTTCTCCCTCTGCCTCTGCCTGCCACTCTGTCTGCCTGTGCTCTCTCTCTCTCTCTCTCTCTCCCTCTCTCTCTGACAAATAAATAAATTAAAAAACAAAATTTAAAAAAAAAGCCACCAACAAAAAGCCCAAAGTGAATATCATTCTCAATGGGGAAAAACAGAACTTCTCCCATAAGGTCAGGAAAATGGCAGGGATGTCCACCACTTTTATTTAAAATAGTACCAAAAGTCCTAGCTTCAGCAATCAAACAACAACAACAACAAAATTAAAGGCACCCAAATCGGCAAACAAGAATTCAAACTCTCATTCTTAGTAGATGACATGATATTCTATGTGGAAAACCCCAAAACACTCAACCTTAAAATGTTTAAAACTGATAATACTTCAGCAACGTGGCAGGATATAAAATCAATGCAGGGAAATCACTTGCAATTCTATACACTAACAATGGGATAGCAGAAATTGCAATTCTATACACTAACAATGAGATAGCAGAAAGTGAAATTAAGGAGTTGATGCCATTTACCATGGCATGAAAAATCATAAGATACCAAGAAAAAAACCTAACCAAAGAGGCAAAGAATCTGTACCCAGAAAACTATATAACATTCATGAAAAAAATAAGGGAGACACAAAGAAATGGAAAAACTTTTCATGCTCTTAGATTAAAAGAATAAATATTGTTAAAATATCATGCTACCTAGAGCAATCTATAAATTCAGTGCAATCCCTATCAAAGTATGATCAAATTTTTTCACAAAGCTGGAAGAAATAATCCTAAAATTTCTATGGAACCAGAAGAAACAAAAAACATAAATAGCCGAGGGAATGTTGAAAAAGAAAAACAAAGCTGGTGGCATCACAATCCCGGACTTCAAGCTCTATTACAAAACTGTAATCATCAAAATTTCGGTATTGGCACAAAAACAGATACACAGATCAATGGTACAGAACAGAGAACCCAGAAATGGATCCTCAACTCTATGGTCTGTTAATCTTTGACAAAGCAGGAAAGAAAAGCCAATGGAAAAAATGATAGCCTCTTCAACAAATGGTTTTTGATAATTGGACAACCACATGTAGAAGAATTAAACTGGACCATTTCCTTACACCATACACAAAAATAAACTCAAAATGGATGAAGACCTAAATGTGAGACAGGAATCCATCAGAACCCTAGAGGAGAACACAGCCAACAACTCTTTGACTTTGGCCACAGCAAATTCTTGCTAAACACATCTCCAAATGCAAGGGAAACAAAGGTAAAAATGAGCTGTTCAGATGTCATCATGATTAAAAAATAAAAAACAACTTCTGCACAGCAAAGGAAGCAGTCAACAAAACCAAAAGACAACAGAAAGAATGGGAGAAGATATTTGGAATTGTCTTATCTGATAAAGGGCTAGTATCCAAAATCTATAAAGAACTTAACAAATTCAACACCCAAATACAAATAATCCAGTCAAGAAATGGAACGAAGACATGAAACAGACATTTCTTCAAAGAAGGCATACAAAGGGTCACCAGACACATGAAAAGTGTTCAAAATCACTTGGCATCAGGGAAATACAAATCAAAACCACAATGAGATACCACCTCACACCAGTCGGAATGACTAAAATTAAGAAGACCGTAAACAACGAATGTTGGTGAGGATGTGGAGAAAGGGGAACCCTTTTACACTGTTGGTGGAAATCCAAGCTGGTGCAGCCACTCTGGAAAATGGTACTGAGATTCCTCCAAAATTTGTAAATAGAGCTACCATATGACCCAGAAATTGCACGACTAAGAATTAACCCCAAAAAGGACACATGAGTGGCTCAGCAGGTTGAGCCTCTGCATTTGGCTCAGGTCATGATCTCAGGGTTCTGTGATCAAGCCCTGCATCAGGCTCTCTGCTCAGCGGGGAGCCTGCTTCCGCACCCCCACGCTGCCTGCCTTTATGCCTACTTGTGATCTCTCTCTCTCTCTCTCTCTCTCTCTCTGTCAAATAAATAAAATCTTAAAAAAATGAATTTACCCTAAAGATACAAATGTGGGGATCAAAGGGGCACCTGAACCCCAATGTTTATAACAGCAATTTCCACAATAGGCAGCTATAAAAAAGTGAAATCTTGCTATTTACATTGATGTGAATGAAACTAGAGGATATTGTGCTAAGCAAAATAAGTCAGAGGAAGATAATTATCATATGATTTCACTTATATGTGGAATTTAAGAAAGGAAACAGAGGACCATAAGGGAAGAGAGGGAAAAATAAAAGAAGAGGCAATCAGAGAGGTAGACAAACCATAAGAGACTTTTCATCATTGGAAACAGACTGAAGGTTGCTGGTGGGACAGATAGTAGGGGAAAGAGGTAACTGGGTAGTGGTCATTAAGGTGGGAGCATGATGTAATGAGTACTGAGTATTTCATAAGTCTGATGAATTCCTGACTTCTATCTCTGAAACTAATAATACAATTTTGTTAATTAAATGAATTTAAATTGAAGAAGTAATTTTAAAAAAGTAATTTCCCTGATTATTTGTAACCGTGAGTATACTCACTTAAGTATACTTCAAATAAATGTTTATTTGACTGCTATTCTCTAATTAGAAAGTGAGAAAAAAACACACAAAAAAAGTAGCCAGAATTGACCATAAGACTACAGAAAGGATTAGTAGCTTCATAAATACTAACTTCAAGTTTAGAACAAAGTAAAGATTTGTTCCAGATTTAATTATAGGTGCGTGGTTTTTAATCTGAGTATTAGTTTTGGATGTCCAGATCATAAATCTCACCAAAACATTTAATAAGCGACTCAATTCCAAGAAATCAAGATTCTTTTTGTGACAATGTGCATTACAGAACTATTAATTAAATTATAGGTGACAGGAACTTGGGTATATTTGCCAACACCTCAGAGGACAGAGTACAATTACAAGTTACTTCAACAAAGGACCTTTAAAAAGTAGCATTAAACTGTGGAAAGAACCAAGATGCCCTTCCATGGATGAATGGATAAGGAAGATGTGGTCCATATACACTATGGAGTATTATGCCTCCATCAGAAAGGATGAATACCCAACTTTTGTAGCAACATGGATGGGACTGGAAGAGATTATGCTGAGTGAAATAAGTCAAGCAGAGAGAGAGAGTCAATTATCATATGGTTTCACTTATTTGCGGAGCATAACAAATAACACGGAGGACATGGGGAGATGGAGAGGAGAAGGGAGTTGAGGGAAATTGGGGGGGAGATGAACCATGAGAAACTATGGACTCTGAAAAACAACCTGAGGGTTTTGAAGGGGCGGGGGTTGGGAGGTGGGGGGGGGCAGGTGGTGGGTATTATGGAGGGCACGCATTGCATGGAGCACTGGGTGTGTTGTAAAACTATGAATTCTGTTATGCTGAAAAGAAATGGAATTTAGAAAAATTAAAACAAATAAACAAACAAACAAAAAATATAGCATTAACTATCCTGGGCAGTCAAGGTAAAAGGAAAGGCAGTGGGGTTTTTTTGTTTTGTTTTTGTTTTTGTTTCTATGTATGCAAGCCAAGAGTAAGAAAAGAACCTTTCCAAACTGCACCTTCAGTCAAAAAAAAAATGGTGGCATAATTTCATCATATATAAGCATTCACCCATGCTAAAGCTTTTTCAGCGAGTATTGGAGGGGTGCATATTAAATCCTGTCTCCATAGTCTTCCCACAACACTGCTCAATTTCTAGCAAATTCTATCTTAGTTCTTTTCCAAAACTGAATTAACTAAAGATCATTTTAGATATCAACATGGCAAGACAGACAATTTCTCTAACTTGTTTAGGCAATAAAGGTGTGTACCTATAATAATTCTTTACTTTATCATGTTATTTTAATAAGATCCATGTGACTCAGAATCATGGAGCCAGGAGAGGGAGGGGTAGGGTAATATATATTGCTAAACTTAGATATTTCTGCTTTGTCTACTCTTGGCCTTAATGTTGTCAGTAGGTTTTACCCAAGAACAATTAAGGCAAGCATTCCTAACACCTGCAGGTATTGGATAATCTCATTTTTTTTCTAATCAATTGGCATTCCATATGTAAAATTTAATACTTACAAATACAGAGTTACATACAAATTTAGAATATTTTATTAACAATTATGATTATCAGAACTTGTTTTACAAAGGTTTTATTTATTTATTTGACCCAGAGAGAGAGAGAGAGAGAGGGAGAAAGCAAGCACAAATGGGAAGCAGCAGGCAGGGGAGAAGTAGGCTCCCTATTGAGCTAGGGACTCCATCCCAGGGCCCTGGTATCATGACCAGAGCCAAAGCCACTACTTAATTGACTGAGCCGCCCTGATGCTCCAATTATCAGGACTTCTAAAATGACCTCAAGAAATGAATCACCTGGGGAAACAGAGCGAGTGTTTTTTGACAGAAATAGATTGCTCCTTTAAGAGATTAAGACTGTAGACAATATGTTTCCTGTGAAATACCAGGAGAGTATTTTCTGACTTCTCTGGATATACCTTAAGTAGTTGAAAACATGCCTATTCCCATGAATCCACCAATAAAATGGTTATTTTATTAAACATTTTGAGCCTGAGACATTGGGTAATTTAAGACTGTGCCAGTAAAATTCTAAAGGGAGAGCTGAAGCTTCTGACAGTAAAGTAAGCTAAACATGGGAGGATCCAATTGGCTTACTAAACTCAAACTGGGACCCTCCCAGAGCAGAAACAGATTTTTGCAGTCCCCACCAGTGTGCCGAGCCGCGCTAGCAGAGCCTGAGACGCGCTCCACCCCTTCCCCTGAGAGAGGCGCGCGGGCACCAGTGGGGGCTCTCTAGGACCCAGAAAGTCTGATCGCTCCCAGCTCGGACCAGCGGGAAAATCTCTGTGGGCCTTCCCCGCTTGGAACCTCTCTGGGGGTCTGGAGCTGCCCAGACAGCTGCCGCTTGTGGTTTTGAGTACAAGCAGGACACACAGGTGTCCCCAGAGATCGCGGCTGGGAACCTGCTCTGCAGCACCCAGAGGGGAACGGACTGGGGCTTCTCTCTGGGAGGGAGGTCTGGTGCAGTTTGCTTTCCTCTAAACCTCCAAGAACCATCCGGAGCTGCCAAGGGGGGAGAGAAAACAAAGGAACAGGCATAAAAACCTCCAGAGAACAAAAGCCTAAAGGCCGGTTTCCTCAGAGCCCACCCCCTGGAGGGGGGTGGGAGGACTTAACTCAGGAAACACCGCCTGAAAACCCACGTGGCAGGCCCCTCCCCCAGAAAGCCAACCCCCCCGAGAAGACAACAATCACTACTACTTCATAGATACGTTTAAATCTTAATTCCTTCCCATTATCCTGGTTCATTAAAAAAATTTTTTTTAATCTTTTTTATTTTGTTAAATAGATTTTTTTAGCCTATTTACCATCACAGTGAGACGTCCAGTACATCAAATTCCATAATAACCTTCTAACCTGAACTTTTTGATGCATATACCCATGTTTTTCTTGGCTTACTAAACTCAGGACACATTTAGCATCTCCTCCAGCTGCCCTGAAGAGACAAATCAGGGCAGGAAAAAAGTCAGAAGTCTACTTTTGAAACATGCATGTCATAACGTCAGAGTGATATTTGTCTACATTAAGAAAACAAACTTACATTTCTCTGCTTTTTGTTTTTTTTTGTAATTTATTGGTTTCAGGGGTAGAACCACCCCTGAAGCACAGGTAATAAATCCCACTTGGTAGTGGTGAATAGTCCTTTTAGTGTGCTGTTGGCTCCTATTAGCTATCATCTTGTTGAGAATTATTGCATCCACATTCATCAGGGATATTGGTTTGTAATTTTCCTTTTTGGTGGGGTCTTTGATTTTGAGCTCAAGGTAAAGTTGGCCTCATAGTATGAGTTTTCCTTTCATTTCCATGCTTCTAATCAGTAAAACCCCACTAATTTAGAGTCTAGTTTGAAATCAAGTGGAAGATAATTCCACTTCAATTGGAATTTACCTTTTCAATCCTGTAATAGTATACAGATGTATTAATCAGCGTTCTAAAAACACAACCAGTAGGATAGATAGATATAGATGATTTAGATATAGAGATAGAGATATAAATAGAGATAAGGATAGAGATAGAAATAGAGATAGAGATAGATATGTAGATACAGATAGATATATAGATGGAAAGTATGTATTATGAGATTATTATTATGTTTGTGCTGTTATAGAGGCAGAAAACTCTCACCATCTGCCAACAGTAAGCTGGAGAGCCAAGAAAGCTGGATGTGTAGTTCCAGTCTATATCCAAATCCCAGTACAAGGGCAGGAAAAGGCAATTTCCCAGCTTAAACAGTCATGTGGGCAAGAAGGGAATAAACCCAATCTCCCTTAATATTTTACTCTCTTCAGTCCCTCAGTGAATTAGATGATGCTCACCCACATTGAGGAGGACAATGTACTAATCCACCAATTGAAATCTCATCTTGAAACACCCTTACAGATATAGCCATATGTAATGTTTTATCTGGGTACCCCATGGTCCAGTCATATTGATACACTAAATTAACCATCCTAACAGAAAACTACATAAAATCCAATGCCTTAAGCTCTAGGCATTCCTTCACAGTGTGACCTTGGAAGTCATTTGGCTTCCCTACTCATCAGTTTTTTCATCCATAAAATTAGTGGGACCTTGATTTTCTAATAATCTACATCTCTAAACTCTAAGACCAGTTTTTTCCTAGACCAAAACACAGGAAACGTAGAAGACCCTCTGGTCATCCCAGGTTTGTCGCATAAGCCAAACTTCAATTAAGAAATGGGCAGAAGACATGAAGAGCCATTTCTCCAAAGAAGACATACAAATGGCTAACAGTAAAATTTAAAAAAAAAATGCTCAAAATCTCTCGACATCAGGGAAATACAAATCTAACCACAATAAGATACCACCACACACCAGTCAGAATGGCAAAAATGAAAAACTCAGAAAACAACAGATGTTGGTGAAGATGCCCAGAAAGGGAAACCCTCTTACACTGTTGGTGGGAATGCAAAATGATGTAGCCACTCTGGAAAATAGTATGGAGGTTCCTCAAAAAGTTAAAAATACAACTACCCTATGACCTGGCATTGGCACTACTAGGTATTTATCCAAAGGGTACAAGCTTAGTGATTCAAATGGGTGCATGCCCCCTAATGTTCATAGCATAACTATAAAGAGCCAAATTATAGAAGGAGCCCAGATGTCCATCAACAGATGAATGGATGAAAATGTGGTATGTATACATCATGGAATATTATACAGCCATCAAGAAGAATGAAATTTTTCCATTTGCAATGACCTGAAAGAACTAGACGGTATTATGCTAAGCAAAATAAGTCAGTCAGAGGAAGACAAATACCATATGATCCCACTTGTATGTGGAATTTAAGAAACAAAACAGATGAACAAAGAGGAGGGGAAGGAAAAACAAAAGATAAAAACAGAGAGAGATGCGGTGCCTAGGTGGCTCAGTCACTGGACAACTGCCTTTGGCTCATATCATGATCCTGAGGTCCTGATATGAAGCCTTGCATCAGGGTCCCTGCTTGGAAGGAAGCCTGCTTCTCCCTTTCCCTCTCCCTCTTCTTGTGTCCTCTCTCACTGTGTGTTATATGCAACTGATGAATCACTAAGTCATACTCCTGAAACAACTAATACACTATATGTTAATTAACTTGAATTTAAATTTAAAAAAAGTTAATAAAGAGAAACATGGTTAAAAGAAAAAAAAACTTCAATCTAAGGGCACCCAGGTAGCTCAGTTGGTTAAGCAACTCCCTTTGGCTCAGGTCATGAGCTCAGGGTCCTGGGATTGAGCCCCTCATTGGGCTTCCTGCTCAGTGGGAAGTCTCCTTTCTCTTTCCCTGCCCCTCTGCCCTGCTCATGCTCTCTCTCTCAAATACATAAACAAAATCTTTTTTTTAAAGCTCAATATAATTAAGAATCTAATAATTTAAGACACATTAACTTGAAAATTGTTTGAATTCAAGCGCTTGGGGCAGGAATACCTCTAACCTTTAATACCTGACACAACTGAGAAATAATAATTAAAATTATCTTTATGAAACCAAGTTGTTCTTGTACTAAGACTCACAACATGCACTTAAACGACAGCTACATCATAAAAAAATTGATTTCATTCCTCTTATCAATGTCAACTAATTAATTGTAGCTTCCTGAAATGTAGTATTATGTTAAGAAGAAATTTCAAGACCTTACTTTGACTCTATGCAAAGAGATGTTATAATCAATTGGCACTGTCTGCCATGGACAAGAGAGAGTCTACAGTAGCAAATGTGTTCTATTATCTTTACATAGAACTTAATTCCCACATAATTCTAAAAAAATTAATTAATTAATTTGTTAGCCTATAGCAGAATAGACAGCAATTTACAAAATAAGGAAAAGGGCTGCTAAAGTTGGTCCACTACTAACTATAAATGTTAGCAACTAACAGTAAAAATATAAACATAAAAATGACTGTTGTAATAGATCAGAATTATAATATTGTGACAAATTAGGACATTTTTTATATATTATATAAGGTGCACTAGACCTTCTAACCACAGCAAGCCAGATCTGAAAATGTCATTCTATTATGTTCACTTTGGTAATCGATATGTACCTGGTGGCCCTGAGTTATCAAGAAAGGGTAGAATAGTGCTCACTGTATTTTGATAAATAAAATTCAAATTCCTGGGCTTTGTATATCAGGCTTAATTTACTTCCTTCTCCAGATACCTAAAACTGAGCCTCTACCTCTACAGATGTGTTTTTGTCCTTAACGTCTGGAATTCTTTCAGCTCAGGGCATTTAAAAAAGTTTCATCTGCCTGTAATACCTCCCCTCATTTGAGTGACTAAATCTTAGCTGCTCTTCATGACTTGACTCCAAGGTTTAATACCTCTAAGGTGAATTTCTTGGCACCATCCTACCATCTCATCACACTCCACAACACCACATGTGATATTGTACCTCTTACTTTCTGCCACCTTGGTAACAAGTTCATATCTCAGTCATAGCACCTTTAACAATATACTCTCACCACTAGTTGTCTGATCTTGCTCTCTGAATTAGATTTTGAGCTTGTTCAGATCAAGGTACTGATATAATTCAACTCTTATCGGTAACTAAGCAGCCCACAAATGCTGTACTTATTAAATGAATCAAAATTAAAACTGTCCACAAGGTTTATGTATTTTCAAAATTTTGTGGTATTTACACATTTGCCATATACAAGACTGTCACTATTTAAATTCATTGATCTGTTAGGGTTGGCTCCAACAAAACTTTTACTAGGAAATATTTTGCTAAGTTTGCTCTGGTCATCTGAGGCTGTTAAAATCCTTGTGTTTAAAAGCATTCTAAAATGAATTCTTTGTCCTAATCTGAACACTCCACAATTGTTTGAAGTTGCTGAATTATAGTATAAAAGCACAATGTGAAAATAATTTTTCCATTCATTCATTCCAAAACCACTTAACGAGCACCTATCATGTGTCAGGCACTATGCTAGGCCCTAGAGATGTAGTACTAGGATGGCCACACATTTTGCCCTTATAAAGATTACAAGCCATTTATGCTCTCTGTTAATTGAAAACAAAAACAAAACAAAAAATCCAAATACAGTGACAGAAGTAGCTTGAATTCGAAGAGCTCATTGCTTTCAACAGGCTTTGAAAATTACAATATCAGATTAATTTTCCTGTGAAATATCATTTATAGATGAGAATTTATAGATGAGACAACTGAAGCTCTGAAATGTGTAACTTTCTCAAGGTCACTTATCTGAAGGGTTGTGGAGCAAGGATTCTAAACCAAGGAGAATATGGTTTCAAAGACTATTCATTTTCCTGAACCTCATACTCCATTCATGATTACATGGAAAAAAAAACTGATCCATATATATGCACAGTGTGACATATTTGTCATTTTATTTTTATACTCTGACATTTATACTCTGACATATACTCTGGATATTTTTATACTCTGACAAGTTTCTTGGAACTAACTGGTTTCACCTCCACTACTTTGTACCTCAAAGATTAGAAATCATCAATTTGGCAATGATACTTATTTTCTAAGGCATATAGCTTTTCACACAATTTCTATAAATAAATACCTAACACGTTGTTCAATGAGAATATTATCTCCAGTTTCTTGTCTTTAATCACAATATGAGACTCCATAATCAGTTGATTAATACTCTTATGTCTTTCTAGTTTTCTTTTCCTTTTATGAAACAAACTATTTCTTCATGTAAACATTAAGACTGTAACAGAATGTAAGTTATGCCTTTCAAGTCTAAATCTTCTATCTAATTATTTTTAACTGGCAAATATTTTCTGAATTTTCTGACCCTTAGCTCCACTTTGACTCTTTTTGAAAGAATATTATTAAATATTCCTTATTTGCATAAAGTTCCACACACTACACTTAAAGATCAATATTTAATTTATATATCTTATATATAGTTCTGAACACATGTTTCTTTATTTACCTATGTCTGGCTAGACTCATTAGCATATTTTGTGGTCTGTACTGGAGATGCTGATTTTTACTAGCTATAACAAGTAACCCATTTATTTACCTTTCCATATCCACTGCTCTTTTTAAAGGCAATTCTGGGTTCATTAAAAAAAAAAGTGACATGGAGCTGTTATTTGGGCAAGGTTGCCCACACACTGTACTCTGTGTTTTCTCCTTGCTCCCCTCTCCCCATAAGATTAGTGACCAGGTTTGGGCACTAGGTCCAAAAGCACCCTTTGAGGAAACTGCCAATGACCAATTTATATTTCAGACAAAGGGATAATTGGCTTCCTTTATCCTACAGACAATATATGTAGATATCAGGTACTATAATAAAACAAGAAATCCGCCCATAAAGTTACCTTCTTGAATAAACATACTAGCCACATAACAGTGTGTCTAACAATCTGCAGAGACCAAAACTCACAAGAGAACTTATTGCAGCTTAGAGATATTTTAGACCCATATCACATATACATTCAAATGGAGAACGTGCCTCAGCTTTTGATGATTATCATCAGAAACACCAGACTGTAAATTGGTACTTACTTGCTTTAACATCATGTACTCTAATCTTTGCACATTCTAGAGGAAAAGCCCATATAAACTGGTTTCTGTTCATGTTCCAATCACCAGCCTATTGCAGTGGTTATTTATCATTCTCAGGTATATCATCCCATTGAGAATGTCTTGCAAAGCTAAAAGATATGCAGTTTTATTTGAGCTGTGAGTAAATTAATGGATTCGTACTAGGTACAAAGAATTTTCACAGACATACACTTGACCAGTACATTCATTAGAAGATGTGCAACATCACTAATCAGGAAAATGCAAATCAAAACCACAATCCTTATCAAAATTGCTGTATTTTTTCATAGAAATAGAAAAATCCAACCTAAAATTCATACAGAATCTCATGTGACTCTGCATAGCAAACAATCTTTTAAAAAGAACAAAACTGGAGGGCTTACTAATTTCAAAATTTATTATATAGGTACAGTAATCAATAGTGTGACATTGGCATAAAGGTAAACATATGTACCAATGGAATAGAATAAAGAGAGCAGAGATATACCATTACATATATAGTCAAATGATTTTTCACAAAGATTCCAAAATATTAAATAGAGAAAAGATAGTGTTTTCAACGACTGTTGCTGGAAAAACTGATTTCTACAAGTAAAAGAATGAAGTTGAGCCCTTATCCAACACCTCATTAATTATCTATTAAAATGACATGGAGGCCATTAGAAGAAGGAAAGGAAAAGTGAATTGGGAAAAATCAGGGTGGAAGTGGAGGGGAGACAAACCATGAGAGACTGTGGACTCTGAGAAACAAGCTGAGGGTTTTGGAGGGGAAGGGGGTAGGGGGCTGGGTGAGCCTGGTGGTGGTTATTAAGGAGGGCACATATTGAATGGAGTACTGGGTGTGGTGCATAAACAATGAGTCTTAGAACACTGAAAAAAAAAGATTCTGTAAAAAAAAAATTTAACTCAAAATGGATAAAGGACCTAAGTGTGAGAACTAATTCAATAAAATTCTTAGATGAAAAGGTGGGATTAAAAACTTTATGATTTTGAAATCAGGAGTAACTTTTGGGATACAACTCCTAAGGGACAGAGAACAAAAGAAAAATTGGAAAAATTATGCAAGAAAAGATGCTATACAGACTAAAAAGGCAATCAACAGAATGGGAGAAAATACTAGCAAAACATATATCTGATAAGGGATTAAAATCTAGAACATTAAGAGAAAACCTAGTACTTAACAACAACAAAAACAACCTGATTACAAAATGAACAAGGAATTTGAATAGATGTTTTCCAAATAAGATATATGAATGGCCAATTATCACATAAAAAGATGCTCAATATTACTAACAATTAGAAAAGTGAGAATCAAATATCAAATACTATGTGATATCACCTCACATCCATTAGGGTGGATACAATGAAAAAAGAAAAAAAAACAGGAATCAAGAATTGGCAAGTATATGAAAATCTTGGAATTATTGTGCACTGCCAGGTTTGGCCAGCAAATTCTGAGGTGATGAAAGAAAAGATTACTCCAGACACCTTTGTCTGGAGAAAGGAGAAAGGAGAAAGGAGGGGACCTGTGGACCAGACACTAGTGGCAAAAGGTCTTGAGCCAGACCCTGCCTCCACCTTTTTTGTGAATGTTACCAATACCACGAGGAAATAGAAACAAGAAGGAACACGAAGCTGCAATAATCAAGACAGTGGCATAGGGAGTATTGTGTGAATAAAACAAGCTGTGCTCTTGATGGGCTTGCAGATAGGGAGTGCGTGGAGTGAGTGACCTCCAAAGATAAGTGTTTCTTCTAAGTTAAGCACTAACTCCCTCAATGAGTACATTGAGCCTCAAGGAGGATCCAGCTGTTTTCAGTCCTGAAACTCTAAAGGAGGCCCAGTTTTCTGAACACTCCTTCTTTGCTTCTCAATTAGTCTAACCCAGAGAGGCATATGTTTATTAAATCTTATCTATCCAGGCATTATGAATTCCCAAAGGGCACACTTAGTGGGAATGTAAAATGTATAGCCTCTATGGAAAACAGTATGATGGTTTCTCAAAAAATTAAAAATGCAAACGCCATGAGATAGTGAATGTCCACCACTATATACACAAAAGTAAAAGTTGGGTTTTGAAAAAAAACATGTGCACACTCATGTTCATAGTATTATTTACAATAGATCAAAAATGTAAGCAAATCAAATGTCAATCAACAGAAATATGGATAAGCAAATGTGGTATATATACACAATGGAGAATTGTTCAGGCTTAAAAAGAAAAGAAGGAAATGCTGCAATTAGCCAAAAAATTTTTGAAACTTGAGGACATTATACTGAGTGAAATACACCAGTCACAAAAGACAAGTACAAGTATATACAATTTCATATAATTAACATACTTAGAGTAGTCAAAATAGAGACAAACTTAGAGTAGTCATATAGAGACAAAGCAAACTGTTGGTTGCAAGGAGCTTGGTGGAAGGGAGAATATAGCTATAGTTAGTGGATACAGACTTGCAGTTTTAAAACATGAAAAAAAAAGTTGAGGTTACTGGGGTATATGGTGATGTAGGTCACACACCAATATGAATGTAGTTAATATCACTGATCTATACACTTAAAATGGGTTAAAATGGCAAATTTTGTGTTACATGTATTTTATTACAATTAAAATTCTAAAAAATTGTAGCAAATAAGAAAAAATTATATGAAACAAGATAATGTCTTTCTAATAAAATTTAGGTACTTTTCTGGGGGGAGGAGTACTGCTTTTTAACAACAGGCTTGACCTAGAGGAAACACTTAAGGTAGATTAATATTGAAATAATATGTGCTAAACCAAAATATGAAAACATATGAAATCAGATAAATCACAGATAAATATACAGACATACACATATTAAACAATATTGTAAATGTGTTATGAAAATTAACTTTTACCCTAAATAAAAGTTAATACATAAAAATTTAGTGAATAAATACAAGATAAAGAATCACACTCTGACTACAAAAACACAGAGTGAAGAGAAAAGTAAATGCAATATTTTAACTTAATTTAATTTTATGTACATTCAAATAATTAACATATATTGTATTACTAGTTTCAGAGGTAGACTTCAATGATTCATCAGTTGTGTATAACACCAAATGCTCATTACATCACATGCCCTCTTTAATGCCTATCACCCAGTTACCCCACCCCCCAACCCATCTCCCCTCTAGCAACCATCAGTTTGTTTCCTATATGGTTAAAATATCTTATGATTTATCTCTGCTTCTGATTTTGTCTCATTTTATTTTTCCTTCCCTTCCTCTATAGTTCTCTATTTTGTTAAATTCCACAAACAGTGAAACAATATGATAATTGTCCTTCTGTAATGACATATTTTGCTTAGTATAATACCCACTAGTTCCATTCACATCATTGCAAACGGCAAGATTTCATTTTTTTTTTGATGGCTGAGGATTATTCCATTATATATAGATAGATATCTAGATGTAGATATCTAGATATATCTATATAGATATAGAAATATAGGTATATATCTATTATATATATCTATATTATATATATACATCTATAGATATATATATATTTTTTTAATTTTTAAAATTTTTAAATATTTTTTAAATTTTTAAAATTTTTTAATATTTTTTCAGTGTTCCAAGATTCATTGTTCATGCACCACACCCAGTACTCCATGCAATACGTGCCCTCCTTATGCCACATTTTCTTTATCCATTCATCTTTCCACAGTTTGCCTATTCTAGTCATTCCTGCATATACAGGTAACCCATCAGATCACTACATTTATATCTTTGGGGTAAATACCTAGTAGAGAAGATGCTAGGTTAGAGGGTACCTCTATTTTTAAATTTTGAGGAAATTCTATTTCATTTTCAAGAGTGGCTGTTCCAGGCTGCATTCACAACAACAACGGGGTCCCCTTCCTCCACTTCCTCACCAAAATTTGTTGTTTCCTAACAACAAATTTAATTTTAGCCATTCTGACTGATGTGAAGTGGTATCTTATTGTGCTTTTGATTTGTATTTCCCCAATGCTGAGTGATGTGGAACATTTTTTCATGTTTCTGCTGGCCATGTGCATGTGTTCTTTGGAGAAGTGTCTGTTTATATCTTCTGTCCATTTCTTGACAGGAATGTTTGTTCTTTGGCTATTGAGTGTGATATGTACTTTATATATCTTATACTAGCCTTTTACTTGATAAAACATTTGCAAATATATTCTCCCATTCTGTACTTGCCTTTTGGTTTGTCAACTGTTTCCTTTCCTTGCAGAAGACTTTTATCTTGATTAAGTCCCAATAGCTCATTTTTGCCTTTATTTCCCTTGTTTATGGAGATGTGTCTTGAAAGAAATTGCTGTGGCTGAGGTCAAAGAGGTTTCTACTTCTGTTCTCTTCTAGGATTTTGATGCATTTCTGTCTCACATTTAGGTCTTTCATCCAATTTGAGCTTATTTTTGTGTATGGTGTAAGAAAATGGACCAGTTTCATTCTTCTGCATATGGCTATTGACTTCTCCCAGAACCATTTTGTCTTTTTTCCATTGGATATTCTTTCCTACTTTGTTGAAGATTAGTTGACCATGGAGTTGAGGGTCCATTTCTGGATTCTCTATTATATTCCATTGATCTATATGTCTGTTCTTGTGCTGGTACCATCTGTCCTAGTGCCAATACTAACTGTCTTATTGATAACAGATTTGAAATACAACTTATAGTCTGGAATTATGACAACATATTTGGTTTTCTTTTACAACATTCCTCTGGTTATTCGGGGTCTTTTGCAGTTCCATACAAATTTAGGATTATTTCTTCCAGCTCTGTGAAAAATGTTGATGGTATTTTGATAGGGATTGCTTTGAATGTATAGATTGCTCTGGGGAGCATAGACATTTTAACAATATTTGTTCTTCCAATCCATGAGCATGGAAGATTTTTCCATTTCTCTGTGTCTTTCTCAATTTCTTTCAAGAGTTTTCTATAGTTTTCTGAGTATAGATTCTTTACCTCTTTCATTAGGTTTATTCCCATAGGATTATGGAGTTTGGTGCAATTGTAAATGGGATAAATTCCTAAATTTATCTTTCTTCTGTCTCATTTAAATGCAACTGATTACTGTGGCTTGAGCTTATATCCTGCTACATTGCTGAATTCCTGTATCAGTCCAACATTTTTTTTTTCCTGGAGTCTTTTGGGTTTTGCACATAGAATATCGTGTCATTTGCTAAGAGTGAGAGTTTGACTTTTACTTTGCCAATTTGGATGACTTTTATGTCTTTTTGTTGCCTGATTTCTGAGGCTAAGACTTCTGGTACTACGTTGAACAACATTGGTAAGAGTGAACATCCCTGTCATGTTCCTGACCTTAGGGGAAAAGCTGTTAGTTTTTTCCCATTGAGAATAATATTTACTTTGTTCTCTCTAGCTCTACACTGTGGAGGGTTTTAATGAAACTGTAGTATGTCAAATCCTTTTTCTAATTTATGAAGAGGATTTCTTTCTTTTATCAATATACTTTATGACATTGATTTGCAGTTGTTGGGCACCTTGCAGCTTAATATATCTCATTTGGTCATGGTGAATAATCCTTCTGATGTAATGTTGGATCCTATTTGCTAGGGTCTTGTTAACTATTTTTGTATCCGTGTTCATCAGGGAAATGGTCTGTAATTCCTCCATTTTGGTGGGGTCTTTGCCTGCTTTTGGGATCAAGGTAATGCTGGCCTCATGAAAAGAGTTTGGAAGTTTTCTTTCCATTTCTATTTTTTGAAATGGTTTAAGAAGAATAATTAATAATTCTTCTTTTGATGTTTGGTAAAATTCCCCTGGGAATCCATCCATCCCAGGACACTTGTTTGTTGGAAGATTTTGATTACTTCTTCAATTTCTGCTGGTTATGGGTCTGTTCGGGTTTTCTATTTCTTCATGTTTCAGTTGTTTTAGTTTATATGTTTCTAGAAATGCCTCCATTTCTTCCAGATTGCCTAATTTCTTGGCATATAGTTGCTCATAATACATACTTATAATTGTTTGTATTTCTTCGGTGTTGGTTGTTATCTATCCTCTTTCATTCATGATTTTATTAATTTGGGTCCTTTCTCTTTTGATTTTTTTATATGTCTGGCTGTGGGTTTATCAATCTTATCAATTCTTTCTAAGAATCAGCTCCTACTTTTGTTGATTTGTTCTACTCTTCTTCTTTCTATTTCATTGATTTCTGCTCTAATTTTATTAATTCTCTTCTCCTGCTAGATTTAGGCTTTATTTGCTCTTCTTTCTCCAGATTCTTTAGGTGTAAGTTTACATTGTGTATTTGAGACTTTTCTTGTTTCTTGAAAAAGGCTTGTATTGCTATGCACTTCCCTCTTAGGACCGACTTTGCTGCATCCCGAAGGTATTGAACGTTTGTGTTTTCATTTTCATTTGTTTCTATGATTTTTAAAATTCTTCTTAAGTTTCCTATTTGAGCCATTCCGTTTTTAATATGCTACTCTTCACCTTCCATGCCTTTGTTTTCCTTCCTCTTGTTCAAGTTTTCAAGCATTGTGATCTGAAAATATGTAGGGAATAATTCCAATCTTTTGGTACCAGCTGAGACCTGATTTGTGACGCAGTATGTGATCTATGCTGGAGAATGTTCCATGTGCAGTCGAGAGAATGTGTGTTCTGTTGCTTTAAGATGGAATGCTCTTTATATATCTATGAAGTTCTTCTGGCCCAGTGTGTCATTCAAAGCCCTTGCTTCCTTGTTGATCTTCTGCTTAGATGATCTGTCCTTTGCTGTGAGTGGGGGGTTGAGTTTTCAGGTGTTCAAAATGATTTAATAGCTATCTAGCTGAATTCCAGGGACCAGACAAAACTAAGGTCCCTACTCTTCCACTATCTTCCTCCTCTTTCATAAGTGCAATATTTTTATGTGAATGAATTTAAGTCATAATCAACAAAGGATGAGTACAGCATATTATATGCAAGCCCCAAACTACTTACAAAAATGCTGTAATCAGTTTCACAAAGGCTAAGATACCAACTGAATCACTACAAAAAGAAGACATCAAATAACAAAAGAAGGCAACAAGAGAGCACAAAAAAACTAAGCAAATGCAAGAAAAACAGAAAATAATTTTAAAATGATTATAATAGTTTCTTATCCCATTTTCCTAAAATGTAAATGGATTAAAAAAATAAATGAATATATAATTTCTTAAATTTATTAAAAATTGATAAATGTATAAATTGACTTTAAAAATGATCCTGTAATAAAATTACAATAAATGGAAACAAATGAAAATGAGAACACAACCATTGAAAACCTCTGGAATGCACAACAACAGTGGTCTTAAGCGAGAATTATATAGAAATATAAGTCTATCTTAAGAAGAAAGAAAAATCTCAAATGAACAATCTAACATTACACCTGAAAGACCTTGGAAAAGAACAAATGAACCTGAAAGCCAGGAGTATACATAAGATAATAAATATTAGATCAGAAATAAATGTTATAGATACTAAAAAAATAAAACAGATCAAATAAACCAGGAAGTGGTTCTTCGAAAAATTAATAAAGTTGATAAACATCTAGCCAGACTTATCAAATGAAAATATAATGGACCCAAATATTAAATGTACAAACAAAAGCAGAGAAATAACAACTAACACAACAGAAAGATAAACAATTACAAGAGAATATTATGAAAAACAATACAACAACAAATTGGAAAACCTAGACAAAATGGGTAAATTCCTGGAAACATGAGATTGCAAAAACTGAAACAGGAAGAACTAGAAAACTTGACAGTACTGATAACCCACAAGAAAATTGAATGAGAAATAGAAGAAAAAAACCCTCTCACCAAATAGAAGTCCAGAGTCACTTGGTTTCACAGGCCAATTCTACCAGATATTGAAATACAAAAAAAAAAAAAAAAAAAAGTCCTGTCCTTTCCACAGACAGGCATCTGTTTCTGCTGAATGCTTACAGTGTCATTAGAAAGTAGTGTATTAACCTTTTGGGGAACAGCATCTTGTGTGAAACTGATTGTATCTATCATCACAGATGGTTTTTTAATAGCTATTGCTAACTTCTCTCATCCTTCCTGAGGATCAATAAAATCTGATAGCTTCCTAATTAGTCCAACTTTGAGGCAGCACACATATGTTGAAAATGTTATGGATTTGTTTGTCTTCTATTCCTGCCCAGTAGCAGAGTGCCAGGGCCACTTGGGCACCACCCCACTGAGCCAGCTGTGGAGGGACCTCACTCAGAAAAGGATGAGGGCAGGGTAGGCCCTAGTACATCATTAGTTTTGATATAGTGTTCACTGATTCATTACTTGCATATACACCCAGTACTCAATATAAACGTGCCTTTTCTTAATACCCACACCTGGTTACCACATCATCCCACGTCCTCCCTTCTGTAAACTTCAGTTTCTTTCTGAAATCCAGGATCTCTTGTAATTTGTCTCCCTCTCTGATTTCTCCCCATTTAGTTTTCTATCACTTCCCCTGAGGTACTCTGAGCTATTCCTTATGTTCCACATATGAGTGAAACCCCATATAATAATTGTCCTTCTCTTCTTGATGCGTCTCACTAAGCATAATCCACTCTAGTTCCAATAAAGTCAGTGAAAATGGTGGGTATTCATCCTTTCTCATAGCTGATTAATATTTGATTGTATATATGAACCACATCATCCTTATCCACTCATGAGTTGAAGGATATCTCAGCTCCTTCCACCATTCAGCTATGATAGACATTCCTTCTATGAATATTGGGGTGCATGTGTCCCTTCATTTTCCTATATCTGTATCTTTGGGGTAAATACCTAGTAGTTCAATTGCTGGGCTGAAGAGTAGCTCTATTTTTAATGACTTGGACCTCCATACTATTTTCCAGAGTGGCTCTGCCAGGATGCATTCTCACTAAAAGTGAAGGGTTCCTTTTTCTATACATCATTGACAATATTTGCTATTTCCTGTCTTGTTAATTTTAACCATTCTAACTGATGTGAGGTGGTATATAATTGTGGTATTGATTTGTACTTCCTTGATAGCTAGGGTTGTTGAACATTTCTGCATGTGTCTGTTATTCATTGGTATATCCTCTTTGGAGAAGTGTCTGTTCATGTTTTCTGCCCATTTCCTGACTAGATTACTTGTTTTTTTGGGAGTTGAGTTTGTGAAGTTCTTTTTTTTTTTTAAATTTATTTATTTGTCAGAGAGAGAGGGGGAGAGAGAGAGTGAGCACAGGCAGACAGAGTGGCAGGCAGAAGCAGAGGGAGAAGCAGGCTCCCCGCCGAGCAAGGAGCCCGATGTGGGACTCGATCCCAGGACGCTGGGATCATGACCTGAGCCGAAGGCAGCCGTTTAACCAACTAAGCCACCCAGGAGTCCCAGAGTTTGTGAAGTTCTTTATAGATCTTTGATATCAGCCCTTTACCTGTAATGTCATTTGCAAATATCTTCACCCGTTCCATGTAGTGTTTCCTAGTTTTTGTTGACTGTTTCCTTTCCTGTGCAGAAGATTTTATCTTGATGAAATCCCAAACGTTCATTTTTCTTTTTGTTTACCTTAACTTTTGGGATGTGTTTTGAAAGAAGTTTTTATGGCCGATGTCGAGGAGGTTACTACCTATGTTCTCCCCTAGGATTTTGACAGATTCCTATCTCACATTGAGTTCTTTCATCCATTTTGAGTTTATTTTTGTTTATGGTGTACGGGAATGGTCCACTTTCACTCTTCTGCATTTGTTTGTCCAATTATCCCAGCAACAGTTACTGAAGACTATGCTTTGTTCTATTGGATAATCTTTCCTGAATTGTTGAAGATTACTGGATCATAGAGTTGAGGGTTCATTCCTGGGGACTCTATTCTATTCCATTGTTCTTTGTGTCTGTTTTTTGTGCCAGTACCATGCTGTCTTGGTGATCATCACTTTGTAATATAGCTTGAAATCAGGCAACATGATGGACTCAGTTTTGTTTTTATTTCCAGCATTCCCCTGGTGAGTGGGGTCTTTTCTGGTTCCATACAAATTTTAGGATTGTTTCTTCCAGATCCTTGAAAAATGTCAATGCTATTTTAATAAGGATGACACTGAAATTGTAGATTGCTCTGGACAGCATAGATATCTTCACAATGTTTATTCTTCCAGCCCATGAGCATGGAATACTTTTCCATCTCTATGTGTCTTCCTCAATTTCTGTCATAAGTGTCCTGTAGTTTCTAGAGTATAGATCCTTTACATCTTTGGTTAGATTTATTCTCAGGTATCATGTTGCTGATGCTATTGTAAATGGACTCCCTTCCTTACTTTCTCTTTCTACAGTTACACAGTTAGTGTATAGAAATGGAACTGATTTCTGTGTTTTAAATTTGTATCCTAACATGTTACTGAATTGCTCTATGAGTGTTATTAATTTGGGGGTGAAGTCTTTTGGGTTTTCCACATAAAGTATCATGTCATCTGCAAAGAGAGTTTGAATTCTTCTTTGCCAATTTGAAAGCCTTTCTTTTCTTCTTGCTATCAGACTGTTGATGCGAGGACTTCTAGTACTATATTGGACAATAATGGTGAGAGGGGGCATGCCTGTCTTATTCCTGACCTTAAGAGAAAAGTTCTCAACTTTTCCCTTTGATAATAATATTTGCTGTGGGTTTTTAATAGATGGCTTTGATGATATTGAGGTATGTTCTTTCTCTCATTACACAATGAATAGTTTCAATAAGGAAAAATGCTGTAGAATTTGTCAAATGCTTTTTTTGCATCAATTGAGAGAACCATATTGTTCTTGTCTTTTTTTTTTCTTAATGTGCACTATCAGGTTGATTTGCAGTTGTTAAACCACCCTTGTATCCCAGAAATAAATCCTACCTGGTCCTGATGGATAATCCTTTTAATGTACTGTTGGATCCTATTAGCTAGGATCTTGTTGAGTATTTTTACATCCAGGTTCATCATAGATATAGGTCTGTAATTCTCCTTTTTGATGGGGTCGTTGCCTGATTTTGGGGTCAGGGTAATGCTAGCCTCATAGAAGAAGTTTAGAAGTTTTCCTGTTGTTTCTATTTTGTGAAATAGCTTCAGTAGAAAAGGTATGATTTCTTCTTAAATGTTTGGTAGAATTCCCCTGGGAAGCCATCTGGCACCAGAGTCTTGGTTGTTTTAGAAGGTTTTTGATTACTGTTTCAATTTCCTGATGGGTTATTGACCTATTCAGATTGTCTATTTCTTCCTGTTTCTGTCTTGGTAGTTTTTAAGTCTTTTATGTTTTTAAGTTTCCAGGAATGCATCCATTTCTTCAAGGTTTTTTAATTTGTTGGCATATAGTGGCTGGTAATAATTTATAATAATTGTTTCAGTGTTCTTGGTGTTAGTCATAATCTCTTCCTATTCACTCATGATTTTGATTTGAGTCCTTTCTCTTTTCTTTTGGAAAAGTCTAGTCAGAGGTATATCAATATTATTAATTCTTTCAAAGAATCATCTTAAAGTTTTATTGATTTGTTTCACTGTTTTGCTGGTTGCTGGTTTCTAGATCATTGATTTCTGCTCTAATCTTTATTTATCTTCTTCTGGTTGATTTAGGTTTTATTTGCATTCCTTTTCCAGGTCATTTGGATGTAAGGTTAACTTGTGCATTTGGGATTTTTCTAATTTTTTGAGAAAACATTGGATAGCTATATATTTTCCTCTTAGGACTGCCTTTGCCATATCCCATATGTTTTGGAGTGATATGTTTTCATTCTCCTTAGTTTCCATGAATTGTTTAAGTTCTTCCTTATTTCCTTGTTGACTCAATCATTCTTTAACAGGATGTTCTCTAACTTCCAAGTGTTTGAATTCCTTTCACATTTTTTTTTCTTGTGTTTGAGTTGCCGTTTAAAAGCATTGTGCTCTGATAACATGCAGGGAATAATCTCAACCTTTTGGTATTGGTTGAGATATGATTTGTGACACAGTATATGGTGTATTCTGCAGAAAGTTGTGTGTTCACTCAAGAAAAATGAGTATTCTGTTGTTTTAGGGTAAAATGTTCTCTATATATCTATAAAATACACTGGGTCCAATGTGTCCTTCAAAGCTTTTGTTTTTTTCTTCAACCTTCGGTTTAGATATCTTTCCATTACTGAGAGTGGAATGTTGAGCTCTCCTACTATTAATGTATTTTTATAAATATGATTCTTTATTTTGATTAATAGTTGGTTTTATGTAACTGGCTGCTCCCATGTTGATGTCAGACTTGGTATAATTAGATTTTCTTATTGGAGAGACACTTTAAGTATGATATACTATAACTCTAAACCTCTTACTACAGTCTTGGGATTAAAATAGAATTTGTTTGATATGAGAATTGTTACCCCAGTTTTCTTTTGTGGACCTTTGGCAGGGTAAATTGTTCTGCCTCCCCTCACTTTCAATCTGGAAGTGTCTTTAGGTTCAAAATGAGTCTCTTGTTGACAGAATATGGATGGGTCCTGCTTTTTTATCCAATCTGAAATCTTGTGTCTCTTGATGGGAGCATTCAGCCCTTTCACATTCAGAGTAACTATTGAAAGATATTATTATTTTTTTTGCCATTGTATTGTCTATAAAGTCCCTGTTTCTGTGGATCTTCTCTGATCCTTTCTGGTCTATGTTACTCTTGAGGTCTTTCTTCTTTTATAGAATTACCCTTAATATTTCTTGTGGGGCTTGCTTGATAGTCACATAATATTTTAGTTTCTGCCAGTCCTGGAAGCTCTTTGTCTCTCCATCCATTCTGAAGGACAATCTTGCTGGATAAAGTATTCCAGGATGCATGTTCTTCTCATTTAGTACCCCAAAAATATCTTCCCGGCCCTTTCTTTCTGGCCATGTGTCTGTGGACAGGTCTGATGTTATTCTGATGTTCCTTCCTCCATAGGTAAAAAGATGCCCCCCCCCCAACAGCTCTCAGGATAGCTTCCTTGGCTCAAAGATGTCTAGGTCTCACTATTATATGTTGGGGTGTTGGTCTACTTTTATTTATCTTGGGATGGATCTTCTCTGCTTCTTGGATATGAATGCTTATTTCCTTCCCCAGATTAGGGACATTCTCAGCTATGATTTGCTCAAATTAACCTTCTAATCCTCTCTTTCTGTGCAACCCCTTGGGGAATCCCAATAATTCTGACATTGGAATGTTTCACAGTGTCATTGAACTATCTAAGTCTGTTCCCATGGGTTTCTAGCTGCCTATAAACTATCATTCTCAGCTTCCTTGCTATCTCTCAACTTATCTTCTACATCACTAATTCATTCTCTTGCCTTATTTTCCCAGGTTGTTATAGTATCTAGTTTAGACTGCATCTCACTCGTACCTTTTTTTTGTTTTGTTTTGTTTGGCCTGGCTAGATCACATTTCTGAACTTAGTGATTTTATATTGTCATGAATGCTTTTCTCAATCCTAGGTATTGACTTTATAATTGTTACCCTGAAGTCTCTCTGACATCTTGCTTATATCCATTTCCATTAGTTTTGTGGCAGAGAACATTATCTCTACTTCTTTTGTTTCTTGGGGGTTCCTCTTCCTAGTCATTCTGCTGAGGGGTTGTTGAGCAAATGTACAGTCTAAAATATCAACCATGGCCCAAGCAAGATGTGACCTAGGGAAATCTGTTGTCGTCTGAAGCCACCTCCAGAAAAAACAAAGCCAAAATGAAATACAAGAATAGAATTTATTAAATCAATATATTAATTTCTTTAAAAGTTTGGTGAGGGGAAATGAGTATAACCTTTCAGTGTGGACAAAGTCGTGTGTTTCAGTTGTTCCTCAGAGTATTTTAGTCTGTTTGTTAAAGGACATTATTTCCCAAAATTATGGGGAAAGTATAACTTCTATATATATATATAAAGATAATACTGAATGGAGGGTAAAAGGACTACAATGCAACATATATGCATAAATAATACAGGTGTGAAAAAGTACAAGTTAAAAAGCTACTATGAAATGTAGGTTGATATATTAAACTTTTATCTGAAATGAAAAAAAGGTAAAACGATAAAACAGGGAGGAAACATAAGAGAATGAATTAATAGAAATAGAGAGTTGTATCTGAAAAATAAACAACTCTTGAGGTGATGCCTGGAAATCAATATTCTATTTTCCCCTTGTATTGGGATTTTACAGTCTTATGGGATCCACAGGGCTACTTCCCTCTTGTTCTACCAGCCTTTCTTCTGGGGGACGGACCTGCCACACTCTTTCTCAGGTATCCCTGCTTAAGCAGAGTTGCCCTGTCTCCTGTCGTGGGGAATGAACCCAGTGGAAACCAGTCTTTTGAGCTTTTGTTCTCTAGCAGTTTTCCAAGCCTCTTTGGAGGGCCAGAGCAAACATGGCCCAAGCCAAACCTCTGGCCCAGAGCAGAGAAATTATGGTCTGCTCTCTTCACTAAACCTTCCAGGACAAAGCCTCCTTTTCTGTATGTGCCACTAAAAGCCACAGCTTCCATGGTGTGAGCCCTCAGTGATTCTCTCAGAGGTTGTCGCAGGGACCCAGGAGTGTCCCTGCACTTTGTACTTCTAAAACCATGAATGGACACAGGATTGCATATTCACCCACAACCCTTGGATCCTGTCTGGGTGATGCTCTAAAGCTATTTCTTGTCTGCTACCTCTCTGCAAGTGTTTGCCCAGTCCCCAGCACTGGATCTGGATTTCTTTAGGCTGCCCAAAAGAAAATGATTCTCAACCAGCCAGGCTTGCTATTTATGGCAATTAGAGATGAGAGACCCTTCCTGGGCTCGTGGCTTCCTGGATCCACTGCTCATGTATTCTGATGGTTCAGGAAGCCCCTTTGGCTCTGAGGCTTCTCCTATCCTGAGACCACAATGTTCTACCTAATATTCTGCCCTTTAATTTCCAAAGCCCCTTTCATAAAGGGATGTCGCTCCCAAGAGGAGACTACTAAGGGTTATTCTTTTGTGCTCTGGTGTTATATCCCTTTCTAAGAGCCAAGTTATGGATGCTCCCTCCCCCTTCTGTTTATCTGCCAATATCTTCCCACAAATTCACGACTCCACCCTTCCTACCTTGCCACAGGCAGTGATTTCCTGTTTGTAGAGATTCAGATATATATTCTTTCATCTTAGACTGATTTTATTGGTGTTCAGAATGGTTTGGTAGCTATCCAGATAAATTCAGGGGACTGGTTGAAATTGAGTCTTCTACTTCTCTACCACCTTACTTCTTCCCTACTAAGTTTTAGTGGCTTCTTTTAATTTTTATTTGTTTAATTTTTAAAGGATTTTATTCATTTATTTGACAGACAGAGATCACAAGTAGGCAGAGGCAAACAGAGAGAGAGAGAGGAGGAAGCAGGCTCCCCACTGAGTAGAGAGCCCAATGTGGGGTTTGACCCCAGGACCCTGGAATCATGTCCTGAGCAGAAGGCAGTGGCCTTAACTCACTGAATCACCCAGGCTCTCCTATTTATTTAATTTTAATTTTCTTTCTTTCTTTTTTCACTTTCTTTTTATACCTCATAAACTTCAAGATAGAATATTTCACCCCATCAGAGAGGAAGACAAACCATGAGAGACTCTTGTCTCTGGGAAACAAACTGAGGGTTGTGGAAAGGTAGGTGGTTGGGAGGATAAGGTAACTAGGTGATGGGCATTAAGGAAGGCACTGATGAAGGAATTATTATATTAGTTGCATATAACACTGAGTGTTATCGCAATATGAGTCATTGAATGTTACATCAAAAACTAATGGTGTACTATACAGTGGCTAACTGAACATAATAAAAAATGTCTACAAATAAAACAACAATTTTAAGGATACTAACAGGGGTTAAAAAATACATAGAAGACACTAAAGAATCCCTTACTGCAAAGACAAAAATATCTACAAATTGCTACGGCTGAAATTTAAAATGCTGTAACTGAGATGCAAAACCGGGTGAATGCCATGATAATCGGAATGAATGAAGCAGAGGAAGAAATGATATAGAAGATAAAATTATGGAAACCAATGAAGCTGAAAAGAAGAGGGGAAGAAATAGATCATAATTGTAGATTTAGGGAACTCAGTGGCTCATTAAGCATAGCATTCATGTCATAGGAATCCCAGAGATTTGAGAACTAAATGGTAGTCGAGATGTCGAGAACAAAAGGGTACATGGCTTACTGGAAAACTTATAGGTGAAAGCCTCTAATTTGGGGAAGGACACAAACATCAAAATCCAAGAATGTACAGAGTATGCCCAATAAATTCAACAAAAGCTGGCTATCATCAAGACATATCATATTCAAATCCACAAAATACACAGACAAGTAAAGAATCCTGATTGCAGCAAGGGGGGAAAGTATATAGCCTACAAGGGAAGATAGATGAGGTTTGCAACATATCTGACCACATAAACTTGGCAGGCCAGAGAAAAGTGACAGGATATGTTCATAATGCTGGATGACAAAAATATGAAGCCAAGAATACTCTATCCATTAAGGCTATCATTCAGAATAGAAGGAAAGACAGTTTCCCAAACAAGCAAAAAGTACAAGAGTTTGTGGCCAATAAACCAGTCCTGCAAGAAATATTAAAGGAAATTCATTGGGGGTGGAAAAAAGACAAAAAGCAAATAAAGACTAAAAGGGAACAAAGAACATAACCAGAAACACCAAGTTTAAAGGTAACACAATTGCACTAAATTGATATCTATAAATAATGGCTATAAATATAAATGCACTATATGCTCCAAACAAAAGGTGTAGGGCATCAGAATGGATACAAAACCAATCACATCTATATGCTGCCTACATAAGACTAATTTTAGGAAAAGAGTCACCTGCATATTGAACGTGACGTGTTGGAGAAGCATCTTTCATGCTAATGGACATCAAAAGAAAGCTGGAGTAGCCACACTTACATCAGACAAATGGCATTTCAAATCAAGGACTGTAAAAAGTGATGAAGAAAGGAATTAAGGAAGGAATTAAGGAATTAAAGATCTATTCATCAAGAAGATCTAACAATGATAAATACTTATGCCCCCAACTTGAGAGCACCTAAAATAGAACTTGCTTAATAAGAAACATGAAGAAACTCATTGGTAATAATATAATAATAGTAGGGTACTTGAACACCTCACTTACATCAATGGACAGATCATCTTACAGGAAAATCAACAAGGAAACAGTCTGTCTTAATGACTCACTGTACCGGGTGGACTTAACAGATATATTGAGAAGATTTCATGATAAAACAGCACAATACACATTGTTTTGAGTGCACATTGAACTTTCTCCAGAATAGATCACATACTGGGTCACAAAGCAGCCATTAACAAGTACAAAAAGATTGATATCAGTACCATACCTATTTTCACACCACAGTGCTATAAAACTCAAAGTCAACCATAAGGGGAAAAAAAATGGAAAGACCACAAGTAAATCCTACTAAAGAATGAATGGGTTAACCAGGAAATTGAAGACAAAGAAAAAAATACATGGAAACAAATGAAAATGAAAACATGACAGTACAAAGCTTTGGTATGCAGCAAAGGCAGTCTTAACAGTGGAGTCTATTGTAATACAGAACTGCCTCAAGAAGCAAGTCTCAAGTACACAACTTAACTTTACACCCATAGCAACTGGAAAAGGGACTGCAATTAAAGTCTAAAGCCAAGAAAGAAAATAATAAATATTAGAGCAAAAATGAACAATATAGATAGAAATAAAAAGAAAAAAAAAGTAGAAAAAATCAACAAAACTAAGAGCTGGTTTATGCAAAGAATTAATAAAATTGATAAATCTCTAGCAGGATTTAAAGAAAATAAAGGAACACAAATAAAATCATGAATGTAAGAGGAGAGATCATAAACGACACCACAGAAATACAAGTAATCATAAGGGAATATTAAGAAAAGTATTATGCCAGCAAAGTGGGCAGTTTGGAAGAAATGAGCAAACTTCTAGAAGCTTACAAAATACGGAACTGAAAGAAGAAGTGGAAAATTTGAACAGACCCATAACCAGCAAAGAGATTGAATCATTAAATCAAAAATCTCACAACAAACAAAATGCAAGGCCAAATGGCTTCCCAGAGGAATTCTAGCAGACATTTAAAGAAGAGGTAATACCTATTCTTCTCAAACTATTTCAAAAAATAGAAAAGGGATAAAAACTACAAAACTCTTTCTACAAGGCTAGCATTATATTGATTACAAAACCATACAAAGATCCCACTGAAAAGGAGAATTACAGGCAAAAATTCCTGCTGGACATGGGTGTAAAAATTCTTTAGAAGGTACTAGGAAACAGAATCAAACAATACATGAGAAAAAAAATACATTCACTATGATCAAGTGAGGTTTATTCCTGGGTTGCAAGGATGGTTCAATATTCACAAATCAATCAAGGTAATATATCACTTTAATACAAAAAAAAGGATAAGAACCACATGATCCTCTCAATAGATGCAGAAAAAACATTTGACAAAATACAGCATCCATTCTGGATAAAAACCAACAACAAAGTATGGATAGATGGAACATACCTTAACATTGTAAAGAACATATATGAAAAATACACAGGTAATATCATCCTCAATGGGGAAAACCTGAAAGCATATCCTCTATGTTCAGGAACCAGACAGGGGTGTCCACCGTCACCATTACTACTTACCATGTTACTGGAATTCATAGCCTCAAAAATCAGACAACAACAAGAAACAAAATGCATCCAAATGGCAAGGAAGAAGTCAAGTTTTCACTATTTTTAGAAGACATGATTCCCTAGGTAGAAAACCTGAAAGACTCCTGCAAAAAGATTGTTATAACTAGTACATTAATTCATTAAAGTTGCAAGGTATAAAATCAATGTAGAAAAATATGTTGCATTTCTATACACCAATAATGCAGCAACAGTAAAGGAAATCAAGGAATCATTCCCATTTACAACTGCATCAAAAATTATAAGATATCTAGGAATAAACCTAACCAAAGAGAAAAAAAAATCTGTACTCTGAAAACTGCAGAAAACTTATGAAGGATATTGAAGAAGACACAAGTTAATGGACAACCTTCCATGATCATGGATTGGAAGAACAAATATTGTTAGAATGTCTATACTACCAAACACATCTACTGCACATTTAGTTTAATCCCTATCAAAATGCTGCCAGAAATTTTTGAGAGCTTGAACAGTTCTCAAATATGTATGGAAACACTAAAACCCAAATAGCCAAAACGATACTGAAAAAGAAAAAGCAAAGCTGGAGGCATCATGATTCCACATTTCAAGCTTTACCAACAAAGCTGTAATCATCAAGACAGTATGGTCCTGGCACAAAAACAGACACATAGATCAAGGGAACAGAATAGAAAACCCAGAAATGAAACTATATCTATATGGTCAACTAATCTTCCACAAAGCAGGAAAGAACATCCAGTGAAGAAAGGCACTCTTCAACAAATGGTGTTTATAAAACTGGACATCAAATTGCAGAAGGGTGAAACTGGACCACTTTCTTCACCATACACAAAAACAAATACAAAATTAATGAAATAGCTAAATGTGAGACAGGAAACCATCAAAATCCTAGAGAACACAGTCAGAAACCTCTTGGACCTTGTCCATAGTAACTTCTTACTAGACCTGTCAATGATGGCAAGGGAAACAAAAGAAAAAATGAATACAAGACTTCATTGAAATAAGAAGTTTCTATGCAGTGAAAGAAACAATCAAGAAAACTGAAAGGCAGCATACGGAATGGGAGAAGATAATCACATGTGACATATCTAGTAAATAGTATCCACTAGCTATATACAACTTATCAAACTCAACACCCAAGAAACAAGTAATACAGTTAAGAAATGGAAAGAGGAGTTAAGATGAAAGAGGAGTAGGGGGACCCCAGGTTTGTCTCCTCCCTCAAATAAAACTATATAGTTATCAAATCATTCTGAACACCCAAGAAATCTATCCAACATCTTGGAAAACAAATGCTGCAAATCTACAAGTAGAAAAGTAACCACCATTTGGAATGTAGGAGGTACCAAGACTTGAATCCAGTGGACAGATCTGAGGATAAGATGGCAGGGAGGGAGCCTGCTTAAAGAGGATATGGCAAAATAATCAGCAAAGCACAAAATCAGAACTTTTAGAAGTCAGCTACAGTGGGGAAGTTTCCTGGTTTAAATGTGCTCAGGTGGTGAAGTGTGGTAGAATCCCAGGTGTGACAACGTGGCCTTGGGTTCCCTGGGGTTACAAGAAGAATGGGTGGTGCATGAGTGCAGTCATGTTCCCAGGCATGGGAGTAGAGAAGCTGGCTGAGAACAGGGAATCTAGATGCCGGCGTTTTGCCCTCTGTTGCCATAAACTGTGAACCATTGCATGGTTATGCAACTGCTTTCCTGTGAAGGGTCTAGCAAAAGGCAGAAGTGTGGCTAAAATCCCCTTCCACAAGGTGGAGCAGCACGGTTCCCTGCCTCAGGAGTCCATAAATTTGGACAAGTTTTGAAACTTGTCACATGTCTGAAATAAAAATGTTTGGTCACAGACTAGGTGAACACAGAGTTCTGAAGGAAATCAGGGAAAGAAGAGTGATTGATTGCTTTTCCATGACGGCTCACAGAAAACTGGGGGCATGAATTTTCATGCCAGGGGTCTAGAGAGTAAGATGCCACAACATTCATCCCAACCATTAGTGCTAATAGCCTTGAGGGAACAAAACAGTGCCACCTAGTGGGGTCTGGCCCTGCATACACCAACCACTGCCTTCCTGTGCCCTGGAAAAGCATTTCCATTAGTGCAAGTCCACCTGAGAATCAGCACAACAGGCCCCTTCCCCCAGAAGACCAGAACAAATAACTCACTGACATCAAGTTTATTGATCATAGAAGGCTGAAAAGCTTCAGCTATGGGGGAAAATAGTTTTATTTTTTAGTCTCAATATTATTTTTTCTATTATTTTCTTATTAGTCCAACTCTTCTTTAATTTTTATTTTTGTTTTATATATGTCTTATAAATTTTAAAACACTTTTGTTTTCTTTCACTCTAATATCTTCCTTCCTTCCTTTCTTTTTTACATTCTTAATTTGGGATCTAGTTTCTTTTAATAAGCAAACCAAAACACACCCAGAATCTAGTTGTACTTTTTCTGTTGTTATCTTTATATTTGTTTTTTTGTGAGTTTTTTCTCTTTCTTTCTTCTTTTCCTTTCTAGACAAAATGACAGGATGGAGAATTCCACCCCAAAAGAAAGAACAGGAGGTAGTACTCATTGTTACAAATGTAATCAACACAGATATAACTAAGATATCTATAATAGAATTTAAAATGAAGATTATAAAGACATTAGCTGGGCTTGAAAAAAGCATAGTAGACACAGGAGAATCCCTTACTGTAGAGATAAAAGAAATAAAATTTACTCAGGCTGAAATTAAAAATGCTATTACTAAAATGCAATCCCAAGTGGAGGCCATCAAAATGAGGATGAATGTAGCAGAAGAGCAAATCAGTGATAGAGAAAACACAATACTGGAAAATAAGGACACTGAAAAGAATAGTAAAGAAAACTATTAGATCACAAAGGTAAACATGAAAATTCAGTGATTCCGTAAAGGAAAATTCTAACCATATTATAGGAGTCACAGAATGTAAGGAGTAGAAAAGAACAGCAGAAGGTTAATTTGAACAAATTATAGCTCAGAACTTCCCTAATCTGAGGGAGGAAACAGGCATTCAAGTCCAGGAGGCACAGAGAACTCCCCCTCAAAAATCAATAAAAATAAGTCAATACCTCGACATATTACAGTGAAGCTTGAAAATTGCAAAGATAAACAGACAATCCTGAAAGCAGCTCAGGAAAAGAGGTCCTTAACCTACAAAGGTAGAAACATAAGGCGATTAGCAGATCTGTTCACAAAGACCTGGTAGGCCAGAAAGGACTGCATGATATATTCAATGTGCTAAATGGGAAAAATATGCAGCCAGGAATATTTTAACCACCAAGGTTATCATTCAGAATAGAAAGAGAGTTAGTTTCCAGAACAAACAAAAACTAAAAGAATTTATGAATGCTAATCCAGCCCTGTAAGAAATATTAAAGATATCCTTTGAGGAGAGAGAGATCCCAAATTTAACAAAGACCAGAAAGAAACAGAGACAATATATGGGAACAGAGAATTTACAGGTAATACAATGACACTAAATTCATCATTCAATATTTACTCTGAATGTAAGTGGACTAAATGCTCTAATCAAAATACACTGGGTATCAAAATGGGGGGGAAAGACCCCATCAATATGCTGCTTAGAAGAGATGAATTTTGGGCCAGAAGTCACCACTTGATTGAAAGTGAGGTGGTGAAAAACCATTTATCATGCTAATGGACATCAAAAGAAAGCTGGAGTAGCCATCCTTACATCAGATAAACTAGATTTTAAAGCAAAGAGTATAATAAGAGAGGAAGGACACTATATCATAATAAAGGGTTCTATCAAACAAGAAAATGTGACAATTGTAAATTTTTATGTCTCTAAATTGGGAGCAGCCAAATATATAAACCAAATAATAACAATTAATGAAATGCAATGATAATAACACAATAATAGGAAAGAAATTTAACACCCCACTCACAGCAATGGACAGATGATCTAAGCAGAAGAGCAACAAGGAAACAAGAGCTTTGAATGACACACTGGAACAGATGGACTTCACAGATATATTCAGAGCATTTCATCCTAAAGCGGCAGCATTCACATTCCTTTTGAGTGCACATAGAACATTCTCCAGAACAGATCAAATACTGGGTCACAAACCAGGTCTCAACTGGTACAAAAATATTGAGATCATTATCATGCATATTTTCAGACAACAATGCTATGAAATTTGAAGTCAAATACAAGAAGAAATTTGAAAGAACAAAAAATATATCTAAGTTAAAGAATATCCTTCTAAAGAGAATTTTCTGGGTCAACCAGAAAAATAAAGAATTCAAAAAAATATGTAAGAAAATGAAAATTAAAACACAACAATTCGAATCCTTAGAGATTCAGCACAGGCGATCGAAAAAGGGAAGTGTATAGCAATACACTTCCTCACGAGACAAGAAAATTCTCAAATACACAACCTAACTTTGCACCTAAAAGAGCTGCAAAAAGAATAACAACTAAAGCCTAAATCCAGCAGAGGGAGAGAAATAATAAAGATTAGAGCTGAAATCAATGATATACAAATAACAATAACAAAAAAAGTAGAACAGATCAATGAAGCTAGGAGCTGATTCTCTGAAAGCATTAATGAGATTGAATAACCTGTAATAAGACTTATCAAAAAAAAAGAGAGAGAAATGATGCCAGTAAATAAAATCATGAAAAAAAAAATAAAATCATGAATGAAAGGAGAGACCACAACCAACACCAAATAAATAAAATTATTTGCAAATATTATGAAAAATTATATGCCAACAAAGTAAGCAATCTGGAAGAAATGGATAAATTCCTAGAAATATAAATTACCAAAACTGAAACAAGAAATAAAAAAACCTGAACAGACCCATAACCACCAAAGAAATTGAATCAGTTATCACAAATCTCCCAACAAACTAGAGTCTAGGGCTGGATGGCTTCCCAGAGGAATTCTACCAAACATATAAAGTAGGATTAGTACCTATAATTCTGAAATTCTTGCAAGAAATAGAAATGGAAGGAAACCTTTCAAACTCATTCCATGTGGCCAGCGTTACCTTAATCCAAAAAGCAGAAGAAAGCAAAATCAAGGAATCTATCCCATTTACAATTGCATCAAAACCCATAAGATACCTAGGAATAAATGTAACCAAACAGGTAAAGGATCTGTAATCTGAATACTATAGAACACTTATGAAAGAAATTGAGAAACAAAAAAAAAAAAAGGGAAAACATTCCATTCTTATATTTTAAATACTTCAATATTTGGAAACAAATACCGTTATTTTGTCTATGCTACACAAAGCATCTACACGTTCAATGCAAACACTATTAAAATATCACCAATTTGAGGAGGGGGGCAAGATGGCGGAGAATGAGGAGATGCTGTTTCAATGGGCCCCCTACAGTGAGCTGATTATCTAACAGAACAGTCTAAATACCCACAAAATCAGCCTGAGATGTAGGATTATACACTTCTGGACCTTTATGGGGACAGAAGACACCAGTGGACAGGCAAAGCAGAGTGGAAACATTGGACTGATATCAGAAGATAAACAAAAGGGGGAGGAAGCCATCCAGAAGTGACCCATTGGAAAGTACTACCCCAATACAAGAGTTCCCTTTGATTGGCATTAACTTGGAGTCTGGTAAAAAGCACTCAAAAAGAGCAAAAGATCTTAAGAGGAAATTGGTTCAATCTGGTGGTTTAGGGACAAGGGCTTAAGCTCACGACCCAGGATGGCAACCCCTGACACCGTGCCAGAGAGAGTGTGGTGAAGGATCCAGGCCTTGGTCCCTGAGCTGCCAGCACATGAGAGCATCTGAGTGGCAGCGCGAATAAGAGAATCTGGTGTGGACGCCAGCCAGAACTCTCTAGAACCACAGTCTTTTGTACTCTGCATGCTGACAAAGAGACCGGTGTCTGAGTTGTGCTCCACACCCTCCCCTGAGAGAGTTCTGGGCAGGCACTAGCCTGAACACTCTCAGCAAGGGCCAACATGAAAATCTCAGCGTACTCTCTCTAGCTGGGATCTCTCCAGCAGTCTGGACCTTCCCAGACAGCTGCGGTAAAGGCAGCCAATGGAAACAGCTCTCTGGACTATTTGCTCATGGTTTAGTAACATCGGGGTACAAGTGGGAGCTCCTGCGACCCATGAGACTGTAGCTGGGGATGTGCCCCGCCGGTGGGAGGTGGCAGAGGGGAGTCTGTGTGCTCTGGACTACCCAGAGGGGAAGAGACTGAGGCTTCCCTCTGAGACAGAGGTCAGGGTGTAGTTTGTTTTTCTCTAAATCTCCAAACAAACGCCAAAAGCCACCAAGGGGAAGGAGGGGAAAAAAAACAACCTCCAGAGAACAAAACAAAGGCTTGAAAAACAGGTTTCCTCAGAGCCCAGCCCCTTGATGGGGGCAGGAGGACTTAACTCTAGTCACAGTCCCTGAAAATCATGCAGGAGACCCTTCCCTCAGGAAGCCAGCCAAAAAAAGACAAGAGGACAACCACCACTACTTGATAGATACAACTTTTATTTTTAATTTGTTCCCACTATTCTGGTTCTTTTCATATATATATTATATATATATATATATACACATATTATATATATATAATGTATATATGTATTATGAATATATGTATTATATGTATTATACATTTTTGTATAACACTTTTTGATAAATACACCTGAGTTCTTCTTTCGCTTTTCTATTTTTTAATTTAATTTATTTTATTATTATTATTTTTTAATATTCATATAGAGATAAGCTTCAAGTTAATCCCCTATCCCCAATCAATGCTGCCCCTATAGGTAAACCAGTTTTAATCCCCCTTTATCTCAGGAAAGTTGAACTTTTTGATAAATACACCTGAGTTCTTCTTTTGCTTTTCTATTTTTTTATTTAAATTATAGGGAAATTGGGGGGGATATGAACCATAAGAGACTATGGACTCTGAAAAATAACCTGAGGGTTTTGAAGGGGCGGGAGGTGGGAGGTTGGGGGAGCCAGGTGGTGGGTATTGTGGAGGGCACGCATTGCATGGAGCACTGGGTGTGGTGTAAAACTATGAACTCTGTTACACTGAAAAGAAATTAAAAAAAAAAAAGATGAAAAAAAAAATTAAAAATTAAAAAAAAAAATACCACAACAGTAAAGTAAAAAAGACAATAAAATAATTGATGGTTATTTTATCATCAATTATCATGATTAATTCCTAAAAAAATATTTTATTATTATTATTTTTTAATATTCATATAAAGATAAGCTTCAATTTAATCCCCTATCCCCAATCAATACTGCCCCTATAGGTAAACCAGTTTTAATCCCCCTTTATCTCAGGAAAGTTGAATCCTTTAAGAAAGGTATCAAGATACATCCAGGAATAATCAAAATAACCTTCCTCGCCCACACTGAGAATTTATAAACACTCTTCCATCTTTTTCTTCTGTCAGTATTTCTGTGTATTTGTTTTTGTCCTGGTAGTATATAAATCTTATACTTCAGGTTCTTTTTTATGAGATTCTTTTAATTTATTTTTGTTCTCTTATCATCTAGTTTTGTCAGTCTTTTTGTTTGTATACTTCATAAATCTTACCTTGGGGCCCATTTGGGATGGGCCTTCTTTTTTATCTTATCTTTCTTTTTTTTCCTATCACATTCTATTTTTTTTTCTTTTTTTTCTTTTTGGTGGGGACTCTCAATTGCTCATAAGCATTCCAGGGTGAACCTTGCCTGCACCACAGTTGATACCTTCACTTACACATCCGTTCAGCCATCTCTCACCAAAATGACTAGGAGGACGAATGCACAACAGAAGAAAAATTCAGAGACGGGGCCCTCTCCATCAGAGCTATTGGATATGGACATAGACAGTATGTCAGAAAGGGAATTCAGGCTAACAATTATCCAGGCAATAGCTAGGTTGGAGAAAGCCTTTGATGACAAAATAGAATTGATCAGGACAGAAGTGAAAGCCACCAGGGATGATGTTCACAATGTTCTCAATGAGTTCCGATCTAAACTGAATTGTCTAAAATCTACGGTAACTGAGGCAGAAGATAGAATTGGTGATCTGGAGGACAAAGAGATAGCAGAAAAGGATCAGGAGGAAGCCTGGAACAAACAGCTTAGAAACCACAGAAACAGAATTAGGGAAATAAATGACGCCATGAAACGTTCCAACATCAGAATTATAGGGATCCCTGAAGGGTAAAAGAAAGAAAGAAGATATAGTTGAACAAATTCTCCATGAAAATTTTCCCAATCTTGTGGATGAAACCAGTTTTCCTGTACTAGAAGCAGAAAGGTTTCCCCCAAGATCATGGAAACTAGAAAGACCTCAAGACACATAATTGTGAAAATGATGAATCATAATTGCAGACAGGAGCTCTTGAAAGCAGCTAGGGAGAAGAAATTCCTTACGTTCAGAGGAAAGCCCATCAGAATAATGTCAGACCTGTCCACAGAAACCTGGCAAGCCAGAAAGGGTTGGCAAGATGTAATCAGGGCACTAAATGAGAAGAACATGCAGCCAAGAATACTTTATCAAGCAAGACTGACATTCAAAATGGATGGAGAGATAAAGAGCTTCCAAGACCAGCAAGGTTTAAAAGAGTATGTGACCACCAAGCCGACACTGCAGGAAATATTAAGGGGGGGTCTATAAAAGAGGGAAAAACCTAAGAACGTCATCGAACAGAAATATATGGACACAATCTATAGAAGCAAGGACTTCACAGGTAACACGATGTCAATAAAAATGTATCTATCAATAATCACTCTCAACGTGAATGGCCTAAATGCACCCATAAAAGAGCACAGGGCTGCAGATTGGATAAAATGACAGGACCCATCCATATGTTGTCCACAAGAGACCCATTTTGAAACTAAGAATACATTCAGGCTGAAAGTGAAGGGATGGAGAAGCATCTTTCATGTGAATGCGCCTCAAAAGAAGGCTGGGGTAGTGATTCTCATATCAGATAAATGAGATTTTTTTCCTTTTTTTCCCTTTTATTAAGTTTTTAAAATTTTTTTATAAATATATATTGTATTTTTATCCCCAGGGGTAAAGGTCTGTGAATCGACAGGTTTACACACTTCACAGCACTCAAGATAGCACATACCCTCCCCAATGTCCATAATCCATGACCCTCTCCCGACCCCCCACCCCCCAGCAACCCTCAGTTTGTTTTGTGATATTAAGAGTCACTTATGGTTGGTCTCCCTCCCAAACCCATCTTGTTTCATTTATTCTTTTCCTACCCTCCAACCCCCCCATGGTGCATCTCCACTTCCTCATATCAGGGAGATCATATGATAGTTGTCTTTCTCTGATTGACTTATTTTGCTAAGCATAATACCCACTAGTTCCATCCATGTGGTCGCAAATGGCAAGATTTCATTTCTTTTGATGGCTGTATAGTATTCCATTATATATATATACATATATATATGTATATATATATCATGCCTTCTTTATCCATTCGTCTGTTAATGGACATCTAGCTTCTTTCCATAGATTGGCTATTGTGTTGGCTATTGTGGACATTGCTGCTATAAACATTCGGGTGCACATGCCCCTTCGGATCCTTACATTTGTATCTTTAGGATATATACCCAGTAGTGCAATCGCTGGGTCATAGGGTACCTCTATATTCAACTTTTTGAATAACCTTCATGCTGTTTTCCAGAGTGGTTGCACCAGCTTGCATTCCCAACAACAGTGTAAGAGGGTTTCCCTTTCTCCACATGCTTGCGAGAATCTGTCATTTCCTGACTTGTTAATTTTAGCCATCCTGACTGGTGTGAGGTGGTATCTCATTGTGGTTTTGATTTGTATGTCCCTGATGCCAAGTGATGTGGAACATTTTTTCATGTGTCTGTTGGCCATCTGGATGTCTTCTTTACAGAAATGTCTGTTCATGTCCTCTGTCCATTTCTTGATTGGATTATTTGTTCTTTGGGTGTTGAGTTTGATAAGCTGTTTATAGGTTTTGGACACCAGCCCTTTATCTGATATGTCGTTTGCAAATATCTTCTCCCATTCTGTCAGTTGTCTTTTGGTTTTGTTAACTGTTTCCTTTGCTGTGCTAAAGTTTTTGGTCTTGATGAAATCTCAATAGTTCATTTTTGCCCTTGCTTCCCTTGCCTTTGGCGACGTTCCTAGGAAGAAGTTGCTGTGGCTGAGGTCGAAGAGGTTGCCGCCTGTGTTCTCCTCAAGGATTTTGATGGATTCCTTTCTCACATTGAGGTCCTTCATCCATTTTGAGTCTATTTTTGTGTTTTGTGTAAGGAAATGGCCCAGTTTCATTTTTCTGCATGTGGCTGTCCAATTTTCTCAACACCATTTGTTGAAGAGACTGTCTTTTTTCCATTGGACATTCTTTCCTGCTTTGTCAAAGATTAGTTGACCATAGAGTTGAGGGTCTATTTCTGGGGTGTTTATTCTGTTCCATTGATCTATGTGTCTGTTTTTGTGCCAGAACCATACTCTCTTGATGATTACATCTTTGCAATAGAGCTTGAAGTCTGGAATTGTGATGCCACCAACCTTGGTTTTTTTTTTTTTCAATATTCCTTTGGCTATTTGAGGACTTTTATGGTTCCATATAAATTTTAGGATTATTTGTTCCATTTCTTTGAAAAAAAATGGAAGGGATTTTGATAGGGATTGCATTAAATGTGTAGATGGCTTTAGGTAGCATAGACATTTTCACAATATTTGTTCTTCCAATCCAGGAGCATGGAACATTTTTCCATTTCTTTGTGTCTTCCTCAATTTTTTTCATGAGTACTTTATAGTTTTCTGAGTATAGATTCTTTGCCCCTTTGGTTAGGTTTATTCCTAGGTATCTTATGGTTTTGGGTGTAATTATAAATGGGATTGACTCCTGAATTTCTCTTTATTCTGTCTTGTTGTTGGTGTAAAGAAATGCAACTGATTTCTGTGCATTGATTTTATAACCTGACACTTTATTGAATTCCTGTACAAGCTCTACCAGTTTTGGAATGGAGACTTTTGGGTTTTCCACATAGAGTATCATATCATCTGCAAAGAATGATAATTTGACTTCTTCTTTGCCGATTTGGATGCCTTTAATTTCTTTTTGTTGTCTTATGGCTGAGGCTAGGACTTCTAGTACTATGTTGAATAGCAGTAGTGATAATGGACATCCCTGCTGTGTTCCTGACTTTAGCGGGAAAGCTTTCCATTTTTCTCCATTGAGAATGATATTTGCAGTGGGTTTTTCATAGATGGCTTTGATAATATTGAGGTATGTACCCTTTATCCCAACACTTTGAACAGTTTTGATTAGGAAGAGATGCTGTACTTTGTCAAATGCTTTTTCAGCATCTATTTAGAGTATCATATGGTTCTTGTTCTTTCTTTTATTAATGTATTGTATCACATTGATTGATTTGTGGATGTTGAACCAACCTTTCAGCCCTGGAATAATCCCACTTGGTCGTGGTGAATAATCCTTTTAATGGACTGTTGGATCCTATTGGGTAGTACTTTGGTGAGAATTTTCTCATCGGTGTTCATCAAGGATATTGTTCTCTAATTCACTTTTTTGATGGGATCTTTGTCTGGTTTTGGGATCAAGGTGATGCCGGCCTCATAAAATGAGTTTGGAAGTTTTCCTTCCATTTCTATTTTTTGGAACAGTTTCAGGAGAATAGGAATTAATTCTTCTTTAAATGTTTGGTAAAATCCCCTTGGGAAGCAGTCTGGCCCTGGGCTTTTGTCTGTCTGGAGATTTTTGATGACTATTTCAATCTCCTTACTGGTTATGGGTCTGTTCAGATTTTCTTTTTCTTCCTGGTTCAGTTGTGGTACTTTATATGTCTCTAGGAATGCATCCATTTCTTCCAGATTGTCAAATTTGTTGGCATAGAGTTGCTCATAGTATGTTCTTATAATTGCTTGTATTTCTTTGGTGTTGGTTATGATCTCTCCTCTTTTATTCGTGATTTTATTTATTTGGGTCCTTTCTCTTTTCTTTTGGATAAGTCTGGCCAGGGTTTATCAATCTTATTAATTCTTTCAAAGAACCAGCTCCTAGTTTCGTTGATTTGTTCTATTGTTTTTTTTTTTTTTCATTTATATTTCATTGATTTGTGCTCTGATCTTTATGATTTCTCTTCTCCTGCTGGGCTTAGGTTTTCTTTCTTGTTGTTTCTCCCGTTCCTTTAGTTGTAGGGTTAGGTTGTGTATTTGAGACGTTTATTGTTTCTTGAGCAAGGCTTCTACCACTATATATTTTCCTTCAGGACTGCCTTTGCTGTGTCCCACAGATTTTGTACCATTGTGTTTTCATTACCATTTTTTTCCATGAATTTCCTCAATTCTCCTTTAATTTTCTTGTTGACCCATTCATTCTTTAAAAGGATGCTGTTTAGTCTCCATGTATTTGGGTTCCTTCCAAAGTTCCTCTCGTGATTGAGTTCTAGCTTCAGAGCATTGTGGTCTGAAAATATGCAGGGAATGATCCCAATCTTCTGATATTGGTTGAGACCTGATTTATGACCTAGGATGTGATCTATTCTGGAGAATGTCCCATGTGCACTAGAGAAGAATGTGTATTCTGTTGCTTTGGGATGAAATGTTCTGAATATATCTGTGATGTCCATCTGGTCCTGTGTGTCATTTAAGGCCTTTATTTTCTTGTTGATCTTTTGCTTGGATGAACTGTCCATTTCAGTAAGGGCAGTGTTAAAGTCCCCTACTATTATTGTATTATTGTTGATGTGTTTCTTTGATTTTGTTTTTAATTGGTTTATATAGTCGTCTGCTCCCATGTTAGGGGCATAGATATTCATAACTGTTAGATCTTCTTGTTGTACAGACCTTTGAGTATAATATAGTGTCCTTCCTCATCTCTTATTTATAGTCTTTGGCTTAAAATCTAATTGATCTGATATAAGGATTGCCACCTCAGGTTTTTTCTGATATCCATTAGCATGACACCCCCTCACTTTAAATCTGTTGGTGTCTTCAGGTCTAAAATTAGTTTCTTGTAGGCAGCATATTGAATGGTTTTGTTTTTTTAATCCATTCTGATACCCTGTGTCTTTTGATTGGGGCATTTAGCCCATTTACATTCAGGGTAACTATTAAGAGATATGAATTTAGTGCCATTGTATTGCCTGTAAGGTGACTGTTACTGTATATTGTCTCTGTTCCTTTTTGATCTACTGCTTTTAGGGTCTCTCTTTGCTT
>PISX010006311.1:57789-98806 GCA_004024625.1 Mellivora capensis
TTTTTTTTTTTTTTTTTTTTTTTTTTTTTTTTTTTTTTTTTTTTTTTTTTTTTTTTTTGTCCTGGATGCTTTTTATCTCTCCTTCTATCTTCAGTGATAGCTTAGCTGGATATAGTATTCATGGTTGCATGTTTTTCTCGTTTAGTGCTCTGAATATATCATGCCAGTTCTTTCTGGCCTGCCAGGTCTCTGTGGATAAGTCGGATGCCAATCTAATGTTTTTACCTCCGTATGTTACATACTTCTTGTCCAGGGTTGTTTTCAGGATTTTCTCTTTGTCACTAAGACATGTAAATTTTACTCTTAGGTGATGGGTTGTGGAACTATTCTTGTTGAATTTGAGGGCGGTTCTCCTCACCTCCTGGATTTTGATGCTTGTTCCCTTTGCCATATTAGGGAAATTCTCTACATTAATTCTTTCCAATATACCTTCAGCTCCCGTCTCTCTTTCTTATTTCTCTGGAATCTCAATTATTCTAATGTTTCATATTATGGTGTCACTTATCTCTCAAATTCTTCCCTCGTGGTCCACTAGCTGTTTGTCCCTCTTTTGCTCAGCTTCTTTATAATTTGTAATTTGGTCCTCTATATCACTAATTCTTTCTTCTGCTTCATTTATCCTAGCAGTAAGAGCCTCCATTTTTTATTGCACCTCATTAATAGCTTTTTTTATTTCAATTTGGTTAGATTTTAGTTCTTTTATTTCTCTAGAAAGTGCTTATATATCTCCAGAGAGGGTTTCTCTAATATCTTCCATGCCTTTTTCGAGCCTGGATAGAATCTTGAGAATCATTATTCTGAACTCTAGATCTGACATATTACCAATGTCCATATTGATTAGGTCCCTAGCCTTCAGTACTGCCTCTTGTTCTTTTTGTGTGTGTATGTGTTGAGTTTTTCTGCCTTGTCATTTTGTCCAGATAAGAATATATTAAGGAGCAAATAAAATACTAAAAGGGTGGCAAAGACCCCAGGAAAATGTGCTTTAACCAAATCAGAAGAGACCCCAAAACGTGGGTGGTGAGAAAGGGGATAAAAAGAAGTTCAGAAAAAAAATTTTTAAAAAGAAAACAAATAAAGAAAAAAACATAATATATATATATATATATATATATATATATATATATATATATATATATTAGACTGGTGACAGAACAGGGTAACCCACTTAATTTTGGGAGTATTTTGGTCTCTTAGAAGAAACTACCTCCCAAAATTTTAAAGAATGAAAAATATATATGAGGGTAAACAAAAGAGATGGAATATGCCTATAATTATGAGAATTTTTTTTAATTTCTAAAAAAGGAGTTGATACAGTAAGTTGGTTGGGAGAATAAAGATAAAGAAACTGGCTAGAATTTGCTTGGGCTGGAGACTAGAACAACCCCGGAGCTTGATTTAGGGTATATTTTGATCTATTAGAGGAAGTTGTACCCCAAATTATTTTAGAAGAAAAAAATGCTATGTGTATACAAAAAATAAAGTTAGATACAATGAAGGATAAAATATGACTATAATAATGAAGGTTCAAAAAAGATTATTATTTTTTTAATGAAAGATATTGTTAAGATAAACTAGTTAAAAATTTTAAAAATGGAAAGGGTTAAAGTTAAAAAAATTTAGCAGAAGAAAAAAATAAAATAAAAAAAAATTAATTAACTGCAAGACTAAAGAATCATGGGGAGAAAGCCATGAGTTCCATGCTTTGCTTTCTCCTCCTCTGGAATTCCACTGTTCTCCTTGGTAAGTGAACTTGGTCTTGGCTGGATTTCTTGTTGATTTTCTGGGGAGGGGCCTGTTGTAGTGATTCTCAAGTGTCTTTGCTCGAGTTGGAATTGCAGCCCCCTTACCAGGGGCCAGGCTAAATAATCCGCTTGGGGCCACTTTCAGGAGCTTTTGTTCCCTGAACGCTTTCTGTAGAGTTCCCGAGGATGGGAATGAAAATGGCGGCCTCCCAATCTCTGACCCGGAGGAACCAAGAGATCGGGGCCACTCTCACTGTGACCTCACAGAAAAGCTCTCAATCACCCCCATCTCCTTGGCCCCTGGCAGCGCTTGGAGAAAAGCGCTCAATAACTCCCATCTCCCTGGCCTCTGGCCACACTTGGAGAAAAGCGCTCAATCACTCCCATCTCCCTGGCCTCTGGCTGTGCTCCGAGCTCACCCAGCCTGTGACCGGTTCAAGGTAACCTGAGTTGAGAGCTCACTCCTCCACTCTGTCTCTGTAGCCAGCTTCCCCGCTCTTATACCTGCAAGCTCTGTGACACTCGGACACCCCCAATCCTTCTGTGACTCTGCGGGACCTGGGGCCACGCTGACCCCGCATGGGCTTCACCACAGTTTAACTTCTGGAGCGATGTCCCTAAGTGGAGCACACTTTTAAAAGTCCTGATTTAGTGCTCTGTTGTTCCACCGCTTGCTGGCCCCTCCCCCCATGGTCTTTCTTCCCTTCGCTTTGGACTTCTCCGCCAGTCCTACCTTTCAGAAAGTGGTCAATTTTCTGTTTCCAGAATGGCTGCTCTTCTTTTCTTCGATCACCTGTTGGATTTGTAGGTGTTTTCAATGGCTTGATAAGCTATCTAGCTGATCTCCTGCTACGTGATGTAGTCTCAGCCTGCTACTTCTCTGCCATCTTGACACCTCCTTCCAGATAAATGAGATTTCAAACTAAAGACTGTAGTCAGAGATACAGAAGGACACTACATAATTCTGAAAGGGACTATCCACCAAGAAGATCTATCAATTGCAAATATTTATGCCCCCCAATATGGGAGCAACCAATTACATAAGAAAACTGTTAAGAAAAAGAGTCATATTGTTATGAATACATTAATAGTAGGAGATCTTAGCATGCCATTCTCAGAAATAGATCATCCAAGTAGAAAATCAATAAAGAAACAAGAGCATTGAATGACACATTGGACCAGATGGACCTCATAGATATATAAAGAATATTTAACCCTAAAACAACAGAATACTCATTCTTCTCAAGTGTACATGAAACCTTCTCCAGAATAGACCCTGCATATTCTCTGCATATTCTCAGATCACAAAGCTTTGAAACTGGAGCTCAACAACAAGGAAAAGTTTGGAAGGAATTCAAACACCTGGAAGCTAAAGACCACCTTGCTTAAGAATGCTTGGGTCGGGGCGCCTGGGTGGCTCAGTCGTTAAGCATCTGCCTTCAGCTCAGGCCATGATCCCAGAGTCCTGGGATCAAGCCCCGCATCGGGCTCTCTGCTCAGTGGGAAGCCTGGTTCTCCCTCTTCCACTCCCCGTGCTTGTGTTCCCTCTCTCACTGTGTCTCTCTCTGCCAAATAAATAAAATCTTAAAAAAAAAAAAGAATGCTTGGGTCAACCAGGAAATCAAAGAACAACTTAAACAATTCATGGAAACCAATGAGAATGAAGGCACTTCAGTCCAAAACCTATGGGATACAACAAAGGCAGTCCTAAGGAGAAAATACACAGCGATCCTAGCTTCCCTCAAAAAACTGAAAAATCCAGAATACACCAACTGTCTTTACACCTTAAAGAACTGGAAAATCAACAACAAACTAAGCCAACTCCACACACAACAAGGGAAATAATGAAGATTAGAGCAGAGTTCAATGAGATAGAAACTAGAGATACAGTAGAATACATCAACGAAACTAGAAGCTGGTTTTTTGAAGGAATCAATAAGATTGACAAACCATTGGCAAAACTAATCCAAAAGAAAAGAGAGAAGGCCTAAATTAATAAAATTATGAGTGAAAAGGGAGAGATCAGAGCTAACACCAAGGAAACAGAAACAATCATCAGAAATTATTATCAACAGTTATATACCAATAAGTTAAGGAACCTAGATGAAATGGATGCATTCGTGGAAAACTAAACTTCCAAAATTGAACCAGGAAGAAATTGACAACCTGAACAGACTGATATCTAGTAATGAGATTGAAGCAGGGATCAAAAATCTCCCCAAAAACAAGAGCCCAGGACCTGACGGATTCACTGGGGAATTCTACCAAACTTGCAAGGAAGAAATAACACCTATTCTCCTGAAGCTGTTTCAAAAAATTGAAGCAGAAGGAAAACTTCCAAACTCCTTTTATGGGAGTGAAGCTCTCAGGCTTCCCATTGAGATCAGGAACACGACAATGATGCCAACTCTCACCACTCTTGTTAAACATACTATTAGAAGTCTTAGTAACAGCAATCAGAAAACAAAGAGAAATAAAAGGTATTCCCATTGACAATGAAATCAGTGGCTTTCTTATACACTAACAATGAAAGTACAGAAAGGGAAATTAGAGAATCAATTCCATTTACTATAGCACCAAGAACTATAAGATACCTGGGAATAAACCTAACCAAAGAGGTAAAGGATCTGTACTCGAGGAATTACAGAACACTCATGAAAGTAATCGAAGAAGACACAAAATGTTGGAAGACCATTCCATGCTCATAGATCGGAAGAAAAAACATTATTAAAATCTCTATACTGCCTAGAGCAATCTTTACTTTCAATGCCATTCTGATCGAAATTCCACTGGCATTTTTCAAAAAGCTGGAGCAAACAATCCTAAAATTTGTATAGAATCAGAAGGGACCCCGAATTGCTAAGGAAATGTTGAAAAAGAAAATCAAAACTGAGGGCATCACATTGCCTGATTTCAAGCTTTATTACAAAGGCGTGATCACCAAGACAGCATGGTACTGTCATAAAATCAGACCCATAAACCAGTGGAACAGAGTAGAGAGCCCAGATATGGACCCTCAACTCTATGGTCAAAGAATCTTCGACAAAGCAGGAAAAGATATACAGTGGAAAAGACAGTCTCTTCAATAAATGGTGCTGGGAAAATTGGACAGCTATGTGTAGAAGAATGAAATTCAACCATTCTCTTACACCATACACAAAGATAAACTCCAAATGGATACAAGACCTCAACGTGAGACAGGAATCCATTAGAATTCTAGAGAAGAACATAGGCAGTAACTTCTTTGACATCAGCCACAGCAACTCCTTTCAAGACATGTCTCCAAAGGCAAAGGAAACCAAAGTGAAAATGAATTTTGGGGACTTCATCAAGATCAAAAGCTTATGCACAGCAAAGGAAACAGTCAACAAAATAAAGACACAACTCACGGAAGGGGAAAAACCAGTCGAAAATGACAATAAAGGCAAAGGGCGGATATCCAGGATCTATAAGGGTCTCCTAAAACTCAACACACGAAAAAACAGATAATCATGTCCAAAAATGGGTATAAGACATGAACAGACACTTCTCCAATGAAGACATGCAAATGGCTAACAGCACATGAAAAAAATCTTCATCATCACTAGTCATCAGGGAGATTCAAATCAAAACCACATTGAGATACCACCTTACACCAGTTAGAATGGCCAAAATTAACAAGACAGTAAGGAACCTGTATTGGAGAGAATGTAGAAAAAGGGGAACCCTTTACACTGTTGGTGGAAAGGCAAGTTGGTGCAACGACTTTGGAAAAACTTTTGGAGATTCCTTAAGAAATTAAAAGTAGTGCTTCCTGGGGCACCTGGGTGGCTCTGTGGGTTAAAGCCTCTGCCTTCTGCTCATGTCATGATCTCAGGGTCCTGGGATCGAACCCTGCATTGGGCTCTCTGCTTAGCAGGCATCCTGCTTCCCACTGCCTCTCACTCTGCCTACTTGTGATCTCTGTCAAATAAATAAATAAAATCTTTAAAAAAAATAGTGCTTCCCTATGACTCTGCAATTGCACTACTGGGTATTTACCCCAATGATATAGATGTAGTGAGAAGAAGGGCCATCTGTACCTCAGTGTTCATAGCAGCAATGGCCATGGTAGTCAAACTGTGGAAATAACCAAGATGCCTTTCAATGGACGAATGGATAAGGAAGATGTGGTTCATATACACTATGGAAGATTATGCCTCCACCAGAAAGACTGAATACCCAACGTTTGTATCAACATGGACGGGACTGGAAGAGATTATGCTGAGTGAAATAAGTCAAGCAGAGAGAGTCAATTATCATATGGATTCACTTATTTGCAGAGCATAAGGAATAACATGAAGGACATGGGGAGATTGAGAGGAGAAGGGAGTTGAGGGAAATTGGAGGGGGAGATGAACCTTGAGAGACTATGGACTCTGAAAATCAATCTGAGGGTTTTGAAGGGGCTGGGGGTGGGAATTGGGTGAGCCTAGTGGTGGATATTATAGAGGGCACATATTGCATGGAGCACTGGGTGTCGTGCATTAATGATGAATTCTGGTACACTGAAAAGAAATTAAAAAATAAAAATTAAAAAAATACTTTGTTATTCTTAGGAGTTATTAGCGGGGAGGGTGAGACATGATGGTGGAGAAGTAGGAGGCGCTGTCTCAACTGGTCCCCTAAAGTGAACTGATTATGTACCAAAGAACTCTGATCATCCAAGAAATCAGCCTGAGATTAGAAATATACACTTTGGGATCTCTAGGGGCCAGGGGACACCAGTGGACAGGAAAAGTGGAGTGGGAACATCGGACTGATTTTGGAAGACAAACAAAATGGGGAGGGAGCCACCAGAAGCAACCCATGTGAGAACATTCTTTAAACTAAGTTTTGGTAACTGATGCCATTAAGATTCAATAGCATGAATGTGCTTGTTTTTCATATGCTTTTATTTTTTCTAATTAAAATAGCATGTAGTCCTTTATCCATTTCGAGTTTATCTTTGTGTACGGTGTAAGAGAATGGTCGAGTTTCATTCTTCTACATATAGCTGTCCAATTTTCCCAGCACCATTTATTGAAGAGACTCTCTTTTTTCCACTGTATATTTTTTCCTGCTTTGTCGAAGATTATTTGACCATAGAGTTGAGGGTCCATATCTGGGCTCTCTACTCTGTTCCATTGGTCTATGTGTCTGTTTTGATGTCAGTACCATGCTGTCTTGGTGATCACAGCTTTGTAGTAGAGCTTGAAATCAGGTAACGAGATGCCACCAGTTTTATTTTTGTTTTTCAACATTTCCTAAGCGATTTGGGGTCTCTTCTGATTCCATACAAATTTTAGGATTATTTGCTCCAGCTCTTTGAAAAATACCAGTGGAATTTTGATGGGAATGGCATTAAAAGTATAGATTGCTCTAGGTAGTATGGACATTTTAACAATGTTTATTCTTCCGATCCAAGAACATGGAATGGTCTTCCATCTTTTTATGTCTTCTTCAATTTCTTTCATGAGTGTTCTGTAGTTCCTCGAGTACAGATCCTTTACCTTTTTGGTTAGGTTTATTCCCAGGTATCCTATGGTTCTTGGTACTATAATAAATGGAATCGATTCTCTAATTTCCCTTTCTGTGTTTTCATTGTTAGTGTATAAGAAAGCCACTGATTTCTGTACACTGACTTTGTATTCTGCCACGTTACTGAATTGCTGTATGAGTTCTAGTAGTTTGGGGGTGGAGTCTTTTGGGTTTTCCATATAAAGTATCATGTCATCTGAGAAAAGAGAGAGTTTGACTTCTTCCTTGCCAATTTGGATACCCTTTATTTCTCTTTGTTGTCTGATTGCTGTTGCTAGGACTTCTAATACTATGTTGAACAAGAGTGGTGAGAGTGGGCATCCTTGTCGTGTACCTGATCTCAACGGGAAGGCTGTGAGCTTCTCCCCATTGAGGATGATGTTTGCTGGGTGTCTTTCATAGATAGATTTTATGAAGTCCAGGAATGTTCCCTCTACCCCTATACTTTGAAGCGTTTTAATCAGGAACAGGTGCTGGATTTTGTCAAATGCTTTTTCTGCATCAATTGAGAGGACCATGTGGTTCTTCTCTCTTCTCTTACTGATTTGTTCTATCACATTGATTGACTTGTGAATGTTCAACCACCCTTGTAAGCCAGGAATGAATCCCACCTGGTCATGGTGGATGATCTCTTTAATGTGCTGTTGGATCTCAATGTGAGACAGGAATCCATCAGAATCCTAAAGGAGATCATAGGCAGTAACCTCTTTGATATCAGCCACAGCAACTTCTTTCAAGATATGTCTCCAAAGGCAAAGGAAACAAAAGCAAAAATGAACTTTGGGGACTTCATCAAGATCAAAAGCTTCTGCACAGCAAAGGAAAGAGTCAACAAAACAAAGAGGCAACCCACAGAATGGGAGAAGATATTTTCAAATGATAGCCCAGACAAAAGATTGATTTCCAGCATCTATAAAGAACTTCTCAAACTCAACACACACAAATCAGATAATCATATCAAAAAATGGGCAGAAGTTATGAACAGATACTTCTCCAATGAAGACATACAAATGGCTATCAGACACATGAAAACATGTTCATCATCACTAGCCATCAGGGAGATTCAAATTAAAACCACATTGAGATACCACCTCACACCAGTTAGAATGGCCAAAATTAGCAAGACAGGAAACAACGTGTGTTGGAGAGGATGTGGAGAAAGGGGAACCCTCTTACACTGTTGGTGGGGAGGCATGTTTTTGCAGCCACTCTGGAGAACATTGTGGAGTTTCCTCAAGAAGTTAAAAATAGAGCTTCCCTAGGACCCTGCAATTGCACTCCTGCGTATTTACCCCAAAGACACAGGTGTGGTGAAAAGAAGGGCCCTCTGTACCCCAATGTTTATAGCAGCAATGGCTATGGTCGCCAAACTGGAAAGAACCAAGATGCCCTTCCACGGACGAATGGATAAGGAAGAGGTGGTCCATATACACTATGGAGTATTATGCCTCCATCAGAAAGGATGAATACCCGACTTTTGTAGCAACATGGATGGGACTGGAAGAGATTATGCTGAGTGAAATAAGTCAAGCAGAGAGAGTCAATTATCATATGGTTTCACTTATTTGCGGAGCATAATGAATAACAAGGAGGACATGGGGAGATGGAGAGGAGAAGGGAGTTGAGGGAAATTGGGGGGGAGATGAACCATGAGAGACTATGGACTCTGAAAAGCAACCTGAGGGTTCTTATGGAGCAGGGGTTGGGAGGTTGGGGGAGCCAGGTGGTGGGTATTGTGGAGGGCACGCATTGCATGGAGCACTGGGTGTGGTGTAAAACTATGAATTCTGTTACACTGCAAAGAAATGAAATTTAAAAAAAAAAAACAAAAATACAAAACAAAACAAACAAAAAAAACTCCTGAGGGATAAAAAAAATAGCATGTAGTACTTCACAGAATTGTTAAACATAATTTTTCATTTAGTGCACTCCTTTTTTAACTATGTTAGTCGCCATAAAGAACATTATTAATTTTTGATGTAGGATTCCATGATTCATTGTTTGCATTAAAACCCAGTGCTCCGTGCAATCTGTGTCCTCGTTAAAACCCATCACCAGGCTCACAAATTCCCCATCCCTTGTTTCTAAAACTCTCAGTTTGTTTCCCAGAGTCCATAGTCTCTCATGGTTCATCTCCCACTCCGATTTCTCCCACTTCATTTTTCCTTTCTTCTCCTAATGTCCTCCATGCTATCCCTTATGTTCCACAAATATGTGAAGCCATATGAATTTGACTTTCTCTGTTTGACTTATTTCACTTAGCATAATCTCCTCCAGTCCCATCCATGATGATGCAAACATTTGGTATTCATCCTTTCTGATGGCTGAGTAATATTCCATTGCGTATATGGACCACATCTTCTTTTTCCATTAATTTCTTGAAGGGCATCTTGACTCCATCCAGTTTGGCTATTGTGGACATTGATGATGTGAACATTGGGTTGCATATGGCCCTTGCTTTCACTGTATCTGTATCTTTGGGGTAAATACCCACTAGTGCAATTGCTGGGTTATCCAGTAGTTATATTTTTAACTTTTTGAGGACCCTCCACACTGTTTTCCAAAATGGTTGCACCATTTTGCATTCCCACCAACAGTGTAAGGGTGTTCCCCTTTCTTCACATCCTCCCCAACATTTGTTGGTTTTTTGCCTTGCTGTTTTTTGTCATTTTAACTGTTGTAATGTAGTATCTCAATGTGGTTTTGATTTGTATTTCCCTGATGGCTAATGATGATGAACACTTTTTCATGTGTCTGTTAGCTATTTGTACGCTTTCTTTGGAGAAGTATCTGTTCATGTCTTCTGCACTCAAGGCACAAATATACACTTGACTCTTGACCAACATGGGAGTTAGCGGTGCTGACCCCCACCACACTCAAAAACTGTTTATGTATAACCTTTGACTCCCCAAAAACTTATCTAATGGTTTGTAATTGACCAGGAAGTCTTACCAATAATATAAGTAATCTATTAACAAGTATCTTTATGTTATATGTATTATGTATGGAATTCTTACATTAAAGCTAGAGAAAAGCAAACATTATTAAGAACATCATAAAAGAAAATACATTTACAACACTGTACTGCATTTATCAAAATAATTCCACATAGAAGTGTACCTGCACCGTACAAACATATTATTTAAGGGTCAAATTTAATATGAAACATCTCTGGGTACAATTTTAAGTGACAGAAAACAAAGTAAATATCTTATCGCAGTACAGTAAAAAAATACAGAAGGATAAGAACACATTACTCAAAGTTAATGATTTCAAGATTTCTGTGTTATTTTTTCAAAATACATAGAGTTACCTAGGCCAGATTAGTAACACCAGCCAAAAAAAAATAAAATTTTAAAAGGAACAAAGAAAAAAACAAAAACCAGCCTATGCACCCTTCTTGAGGTACAGACTACGTACTACTTTTTGTTAAATGGTTCTTGGTGTAAACATATTTGGTATCATTATAGACAATAACATAATTAAAAAGCATTAAAAAGGAAATAAAAATAAAAATTATATATACTTTATACATTTATAAAAATATAATTTTCAGTCAGTAACATTTTGTTATACATCTTGCCACATCTAAATATTCTTATCTTTAATCTTACATGAATTTTCTTGGGATATTTTTGGAAAAGTCTTACCTCAGATATGATGTGGGGTCCAGTCCATTCCTAGCCACCACAATAAAGCCAATATCACAATTTTTAAAAAGACGAATGTATTTTTTTTGTTTCCAAGTGAACATAAAGTTATGCTTACACTAGATTGTGGTCTTATTAGGTTTGCAGTAACATTATGTGTATAACAGTATGTACCCTAATTAAAAGTATTTTATTGCTAAAAATTTCATCCATCGCCTGAGCTTTCAGGAAGTCTGTATCATTTCTCTTGTGGAGGGGATCTTTGTCTTATGTTGATGATTGTTGACTGGTCATGGTGGGGTGGTTCCTGAAGGTTGGTTTGTTGTGGAAATGTCTTAAAATAAGACAACAATGAGGTTTGACACATTGATTGACTCTCCCTTTCATGAATGATTCCTCTATAGCACGTGATGCTGTTTGAAAACATTTTACCCACAATAAAACTTGGAGACAGTCCTCTCAAACTTTGCCACGCTTCTTAGTTAAGTCTATGTACTATTCCAAATCCTTTGTTTTCATTTCAATAATCTTCACAGCATCTTCACCAGGCATACATTTTATCTCAGGAAATCCTTTTCTTTGCTCATTCACAAGAAGAAATACCTCATCTCTTAAAGTTTTATCATGAGATTGCAGCAATTCAGCCACATCTTCAGGCTCCAATTTTAATTTTGCTCTCTTGTTATTTCCAAAACATGTGCAGTTATTTCCTCCACTAAAGTCTTGAACACCTCAAAGTCAGCCATGAGGGTTAGAATCAACTTCTTCCAAAGTCCTGTTAATGTTGATATTTTGTCCTCTTTCCGTGAATTAAAAATGCTTTTTTAAAAATTCAACTTTTTTTTAAAATTTCTTTTCAGCGTAACAGAATTCATAGTTTTTGCACCACACCCAGTGCTCCATGCAATGCATGCCCTCCATAATACCCACCACCTGGCTCCCCCAACCTCCCACCCCCCACCCCTTCAAAACCCTCAGGTTGTTTTTCAGAGTCCATAGTTCTCATGGTTCATCTCCCCCTCCAATTTCCCCTCAACTCCCTCGTCTCCATCTTCCCATGTCCTCCGTGTTATTTGGTATGCTCCACAAATAAGTGAAACCATACGATAATTGACTCTCTATGCTTGACTTACTTCACTCAGCATAATCTCTTCCAGTCCCGTTCATGTTGCTACAAGAGTTGGGTATTCATCCTTTCTGATGGAGGCATAATACTCCAGAATGTATATGGACCACATCTTCCTTATCCATTTGTCTGTTGAAGGGCATCTTGGTTCTTTCCACAGTTTGGCGACCGTGGCCATTGCTGCTATAAACATTGGGGTACAGATAGCCCTTCTTTTCACCACATCTGTGTCTTTGGGGTAAATACCCAGTAGCACAATTGCAGCATCATAGGGAAGCTCTATTTTTAACTTCTTGAGGAATCTCCACACTGTTCTCCAGAGTGGCTGCACCAACTTGCATTCCCACCAACAGTGTAAGAGGGTTCCTCTTTCTCCACATCCTCTCCATCTCACATTGTTTCCTGTCTTGCTAATTTTCGCCATTCTTAAAGTGTTTTTAATGTAAGGTACAATGATGAATCCTTTCCAGAAGGTTTTGAATTTACTTTGCCTACTCCCAACAGAGAAATCAGTAGCTATGACAGCTATAACATTACACAATTAATTAACTAATTTATTTATTTATTAATAAAAAGTGAGATTAAAAATTGCTCCTTGATATATGAGCTAGAAAATGGATGTTGTGTTAGCAAGCATGAAAACACCAATCTTATACTTCTCAATCAGAATTCTTGGGAGTCCAGTTGCCTTGTGAATGAGCAGTAACAGTATTTTGAAGGGATTTCTTTTTCTGAGCAGTGGATCTCGCCTGGGGGATTAAGATATTCAGTAAACCAAGTTGTAAATAGATCTGCTGTCATTTTTGTTCCATTATATAGCACAGGAAGAGTAGATTCAGCATAATTCCTTTTTAAATCAGCATATATGGTATTATTAGTTTCAGAGGTAGGCTTTAGTGATTAATCAGTTGCATGAAATACTGAGTTCTCACCCTCCTTAATGTCCATCACCCTGTTAATGCATCCACCCACCCACCTGCCCTTCAGCAACCCCCACTTTGTCTGCGATAGTTAAGAATCAGTTATGATTTGTCTCCCTCTCTTTTTTCATCTTACTTTATTCTTCCTTACCTGCAATCTGTTTCTTAAATTCCACATATGAGATCAATCATTACCTATTTTTCTTTCTATAACTTATTTTGCTTAGCAAAATAGCCTCTAGTTCCAACATGTTATTACAAAGGATGAGCTTTCATTCTTTTTGATGGCTGAATAATATTCCATTGTAAATCCGTACCACCTCTTCTTTATTCTTTTGCCTATGGATACCTGGGCTCTTTTCAAATTTTGGCTATTGTGAATTTTTCTGCTATAAACATTGGGGTGCATGTGTCCTGTTGGATCACTATGCTGGTATCCTTTAGATAAATACCTACTAGTGCAATTGCTGGGTCATTGGGCAGTTCTATTTTAAAAATTTGGGAGGAACCTTCATAATGTTTTCCAGAGTGGCTGCTCCAGGTTGCATTTCCACCAACAGTTGAAGAGGGCTCTCCTTTCTCTTCAGCCACACCAACATCTGTTCTTTCCTCAGTCGTTAAATTAGCCATTCTGAATGGTGTGAGGTGGTATCTCATTGTGGTTTTGATTTGAATTTTCCTGGTACTGAGTGATGTTGAGCATATTTTTCATGTATTTTATTGTCCATTATTCTGTACTCTTTGGAGTAATGCCTATTCATGTCTTCTGCCCATTTTTATCTGATTTTTTTTTTTTTTTGCTTAATGGATGTGTTTGATAAGTTCTCTCTCTTTTTTATTGTTATATTCTATTATCCAAGCTATAGCACATCTTTAGTTTTTGATGTAGTGTTCAACGATTCATTAGTTGCATATAACACCCATTGTTCATCACAACACATGCCCTCGTTAATACCCATCACCTGGTTATCCCGTCTCCTGTCCCCCTCCCTTCTGTAACTCTCAGTTTGTTTCCTGGAGTCCAGAGTCTTTCATTATTTGTCTCCCTCTCTGATTTCTTCCTATTCAGTTTTCCTTCCATTGCCCTATGGTCCTCCATGTTATTCCTTATGTTCCACATATGAGTGAAGTCATATAATTGTGTTTCTCCGACTTATTTCACTTAGCATAATCTCCTCCAGTTCCATCCATGTTGATGCAAATGGTGCATATGCATCCTTTCTGATGGTTAAGTAATATTCCATTGTATATATGAGTCACATCTTAGTTATCTATTTATTTGTTGAAGGCCTCTCAGGTTCTTCCAGTGTTTGGCTATTGTGGACACTGCTGTTATGAACATTGGGGTGAATGTGCCCCTACTTTTCCCTATATCAGTATCTTTGGGGTAAATACCTAGTAGTGCAATTGATGGGCTATAGTGTAGCAGTATTTTTAACATCTTGAGGAACTTCCATACTCTTTTCCAGAGTGCTGTAAAACCTTGCATTCTTACCAACAGTGAGAGAGGATTCCCCTCTCTCCACACCCTCGCCAAGATTTGTTGTTTCCTGATTTGTTAATATTTGCCATTCAGACTGTTGTAAAGCAGTATCTCATTGCGGTTTTGATTTGAATTTCCCTGACAGCTAGTGATGTTGAACATTTTCCCATGTGTTTTCTAGTTATTGGTATGTCCCCTTTGGAGGGGTGTCTGTTCATGTCTTCTGCCCATTTTTTGACTGGATTATCTGTTTTGGGGGTGTTGAGTTTGAGAAGAACTCTGTAGATCTTGGATACCAGCCTTTAATCTGAAATATCATTTGCTAATATCTTCTCCCATTCCATGGGTTGCCTTTTATTTTTGTTAACTGTTTCCTTTGCTGTGCAGAAGATTTCTATCTTGATGAAGTCCCAAAAGTTCACTTTTCCTTTAGTTTCCCTTGCCTTTAGAGACATTTCTTGAAAGAAGTGGCTGTACTTGATGTCAAAGAGGTTACTGCCTATATTCTTCTCCAGGATTTTGATGGATTCCTGTCTCACATTGAGGTCTTTCATCCATTTTGAGTTTGTCTTTGTGTGTGATGTAAGAGAATGGTCCAGCTTCATTATTCTGCATGTGGCTGTCATATTTTCCCAGCACCATTTATTGAAGGGACTCTCTTTTTTTCCCCTGAGTTCTTTTCCTGAATTGTTGAAGATTAGGGGGACCATAGATTTGAAGGTCCATTTCTGGTCTCTGTATTCTGTTCCATTGATCTATGTGCTTGGTTTTATGCCAATACTATACTGTCTTGAGGATCACAGCCTTGTAATATACCTTGAAGTCAGGCATCATGTTTCACCCAGGTTTGGTTTTCTTTTTCAACATTCCCTTGTCTCTTTGGGGTCTTCTCTGGTTCCATACAAATTTTAGTATTGTTTGCTCCAGCTCTGTGCAAAATGATAATGTTATTTTGTTAGGGATTTCATTGAAAGTGCAGATAGCTCTAGGCAGCATAGATATTTTCACAGTGTTGATTCTTTCCATCCATAAGCATGGGATATTTTTCTGTCTCTTTGTGTCTTCCTTAATTTCTTTCATAAGTATTCTATACTTTTTAGGGTACAGATCTTTGACCTCTTTGGTTAGATTTATTCTAGGTATCTTATGTTCTTTAGTGTCATTGTAAATGGAATTGATTTCTTAATTTCTCCTTCCTCAGTCATGTGGTTAGTGTATAGAAATGCAACTGATTATTGTGCATTGATTTATATCCTGCTACATTGTTGAATTCCTGTGTCAGTCCAACAACAACAACACAATAATAATAATTATCATCATCATTATTATATTATTATTGTTATTTTTGCTGGAGTCTTTTGGGTTTTCCACATAGAGTATCATGTCATCTGCTAAGAATGCGAATTTGACTTCTCTTTTGCCAATTTGGATGACTTTTATGGCTTTTTATTGTCTGATTTCTGAAGCTAAGACTTCTGGTACTATGTTCAACAACATGGTGAAAGTTCACATCACTGTCATGTTCCTTACCTTAGGGGAAAAGCTCTTAGTTTTTCCCCATTGAGAACAATATTCACTTTGGGCTTTTTATATGTGGTTTTTATGATATTGAGGTATGTTTCCTTTATCCCTACACTGTGGAAAGTTTTAATGAATAAAGAATGCTGTACTATGTCAAATCCATTTTGTTGAGAGGGTCAAAACGTTCTCGTCCCTTATTTATTAATATACTGTATGACATTGATTGATTTGCAGATGTTGGGCCACCTTACTGTTCAGGAGTATATCCTACTTGGTCATGGTGAATAATCCTTCTGATGTAATTTTGTATCCTATTGGCTAAGATCTTGTTGACTATTTTTGCATACATATTCATTGGGGATATTGGTTTGTAATTCTCCTTATTGATGGGGTCTTTGGCTGGGTTTGGGATCAAGGTAATGCTGGCTTCACAAAATGAGTTTAGAAGTTTTCCTTCCATTTCTATGTTTTGGAAAAACTGCAGTAGAATAGGTATGTTTTCTTCCATAAAAGTTTGGTATAATTCCCCTAGGAAGTCATCTGGCCCTGGACTCTTATTTCTTGGGAGGTTTTTGATAACTGCTTCAGTTTCCTGGGGCACCTGCATGGCTCAGTGGGTTAAGCTTCTGCCTTTGGCTCAGGCCATGATCTCAGAGTCCTGCGATCAAGCCCCACATCAGAGTCTCTGTTCAGTGGGGAGCCTACCTCCCCCTCTCTCTCTGCCTGCCTCTCTGCCTATGTGTGATCTCTCTGTCAAATAAATAAATAAATTCTTAAAAAAAACTGCTTCAGTTTCCTTGTTGGTCATTGGCCTTTTCAGATTGTCTATTTCTTCCTGTTTCAGTCTTGGTCATTTATAAGTTTCCAGGAATGCATCCACTTCTTCCAGGTGGCCTAGTTTATTGGCATATAGCTAATGGTAGCAAGTTGTAATAATAGTCTCTCTTTCCTTGGTATTAGTCATGATTTGTCCCCATTCATTCATGGTTTTAGAAGTTTGGGTCCTTTCTCGTTTCTTTTGGGTAATTCTGGCCAGAGGTTTATTGATCTTATTAATTCTTTAACAGAGCAAGCTCTGGTTTCATTGATCTGTTCTATCATTCTTTTAGTTATTATTTCATTGGTTTTGTTCTAATCTTTATTATTTCTCTCCTCCTTCTTGGTTTAGTCTTTATTTGCTTTACTTTTTCCAGATCGTTGAGGTTTAAGGTTAGCTTGTGCACTTGGGATTTTTCTAATTTTTTGAAAGAGCTTTGGATGGCTATGTACTTACCTCTAAGGACTGCCTTTGCAGTATCCCATAGGTTTTGAACTGATGTGTTTTCATATTCATTGGTTTGCATGAACTGTTTAAGTTCATCTTTAATTTCCTGGTTGACCCATTCATTATTTAGCAAAATACTCTTTAACCACCAATTGTTTGAATTCCTTCCATTTTTTTTCCTTGTTGTTGAGTTCCAGTTTGCATTGTGATCTGAAAATGAGTGGGGAATAATCTCAATTTCTTGTTATCAGTTGAGACCTGATTTCTGACCCGGTGTGTGATATATTACAGAGAAACTTCTTTGTGCACTCGAGAAGAATTATTATTCTGGTTTTGAAGGATGAAATATTCTGTATACATCTACTAAGTCCATCTGGTTCAACGTGTCATTCAAAGCTCTTGTTTCTTTGTTGATCTTCTATTTACATTATCTTTCTATTCCTGTGTGTGGAGTGTTGAACTCTCCTACTGATGATATATTATTATCAATAAGATTCTTAATTTTCATTTTTTGCTTGCTTATGTAGTTGGCTATTTTCATTTTGGGAGCATAGATATTTACAATTATTAGATTTTCTTGTTGGATAAACCCTTTAAATTTGATATTATGTTCTTCTAACTTGTACTACACTCTTTGCTTTAAAATCTAAATTGCCTGATATGAGAATTGCTACTCCAGTTTCTTTTGAGGTCTGATGTTGTGGTATATTGTTCTCCATCTCCTCACTTTCAATCTGAAGGTGTCTTTAGGTTCCAAAAGTGTCTCTTGTAGGCAACATGTGGAAGGGTCCTGCTTTTTTATCCAGTCTGAAGCCCTGTATCTTTTCATGGGAACATTCAGCCCATTTACATTCACAGTAAGTATTGAGAGATATGAATTTTTTGTCATTGTATTGTCTTTGAAGTCCCTGTTTCCACAGATCTTCCCTGATCCTTTCTGGTTTATGTGACTCTTGAGGTCTCACTTCACTTAAGAATCCCCCTTAATATTTCTTGCTGGCCTGGCTTGGTGGTCAGGTATTCTTTCAGTTTCAGTCTGCCCTGGGAGCTCTTTATCTCTCCATCTGTTCTGAATGAAAACCTTGCTGGAAAAAGTTTTCTTGGCCACATGTTATTTTCATTTAGTACCCTGAATATGTCTTACCAGAACTTTCTGACTTGCCAGGTTTCTGTGGATAAGACTGATATTAGTCTGACGTTCCTCCCTACATGTATAAGGAACCTCATCTCCATAGCTATTCTTAGAATGGGCTCTTGGCCATAACATGGGGAAATTTTATTATTATATGTAATGGTGTTGATCTATTTTATCAAATTGGACAGGATCCTCTTTGCCTTTGGACATGAATGCTTGTTTCCTTCACAGATTAGGGAAGTTCTCAGCTATGATTTGCTCGCATACACATTCTAGTCCTCCCTATCTCCTACACCCCCCCCTTGGGGTCCCAATAATTCTGACATTGGAATGGTCCATGACATTGTTAATCTCTCTTAATCTCTTTTTTGTGGGCTACTAGCTGCCTATCTCTGTATTGTTAAAATTCCTTCCTTCTCATAAGCTTATCTTCAAAATCAATGACTTGCTTTTCTCCCTCATTTTGCCTGGCTTTTATACTATCCAGTATAGACTGCATCTCATTCATAAGAGTTTTAATTTTGGCCTGATTAGATCTCTTCTTCTGCTCTCAGAGATTCTATATCATCATTAATGCTTTTCCAAGACATAGCTATTGCATTCATGGTTGCTATACTGAAGTCTATCTCGGTCATCATGCTTATATCCATATTCATTAGTTCTCTGGCACAGGGCAATGTGTTTGTTTCTTTTCTTTGTTGAGAGTTCCACCTCCTAGTCATTCTGCTGAGGGATGGTTGAATGAATGTACAGAATCCAAAATATCAGCCACAACCAAGTTAAATGTACCTTAGAAAAATTCTGAAGTGATTGGAATCTCCTAAAGGTATAGAAACTAAGCCAAGATGATCCAAAACAATTTTTTAAAAAGTGGGCACAAGGGAGATTATAATCTCTCAGGGTGAACAAAACAGGGTGATCTGCCTGCTTCTGACTGATTTATGGTCTGTAGGAAGACAATATATATGAAAATAGAAAGAAATCAGAACTTATGGGTGTGTATGTGTGTGTGTGTATAAACACACATAAATATATATTTATATTATGTAAATGTATCTTATATATTATATTAATATGTTAATATAATAAACATATATATTTTAAATATTATTATCATATATGAAATATACGAATATGTATTTGTATATATATAAATATATCAAGATAAAATTGAATAGAGTGAAAAACGGACTAGTATGGGACCTAAAACTATAATAGGTAGATGTGAAAAATATAAAAGTGAGGGACGCCTGAGTGGCTCTGTTGGTTAAGTGGCTGTCTTTGGCTCACGTCATGACGCTGGGGTCCTGGGATTGAGCCCCACATCGGGATCCCTGCTCAGTGGGGTCCTGCTTTTCCCTCATCCTTTGTCTCCCTGCTTGCACTCTCACTCTTTCTCTGTCAAATAAATAAATAAAATCTTAATAAATTAAAATAAAAGGGAAAATGCAACTTAAGAAATAAGTTGGCAAATTAGAATCTATTTGAAACAGGAACAGGGTAAAAAGAAAACAAAAGTAAAGAAGAGAAAGGAAAAGAAGAGAAAAGAAAAGAAATAAGTAAGAAATGAAAAATTTTAGTCTAAAGCATAAACGCGTCATGAGGGGACACCTGGAGCTCCCTATATTATTTTCGCCTGGTGCTGAAGTTTTATAGTCCTGTAAGAAATAATCTTATCATTCACTCATTCTTGCTGTCTATCTTCTGGGAGAGAGGTTTGCTGTTCAGCTTCTCAGGCGTCCTTGACTGGGTGGAGGTGCCCCACCCCTGTTTTATTCCCTGCTGGTTTTTCCTTCTCCTTAGAGGGTCAGAACAAATATATCCCTGTGGGAACCTCTGGCCCAGAGTCATAAGGTTGCGGTCCCCTTTTTTCAATAAATCCTTCAGTTCAAAACGTCTCCACTTCTGTGTGTACCAAACTCCACAGACTCATATTATTCACACCTGCTGTAACAGTCCTGGGGGAGTTCCAGGGACCCTTGAGCTTCTCTGTGCATTGTACTTTGCAATTGCAATCTTCCATGTGCTTGCATGTACTTCCTATTTTGAGGCTCCCAGTTCCCTCCTGGGTGCCACCTCAGTGTCTTTTCATGGGCTACACTGCCCTGAGGTTTTTTTTTTTTTTCCTTGCGATATTACCAAAGTTACCAGCTTCCTTATACCTCCCCTGGGATGTTAAAGAGCCTGCACATTCTAGTCCTTTTCAGAGTGGTCAGGCAGCAAGAAGTCTCCCTAGACACCCAGCTTGTGGTTTATGGTGACTGGAGCTGCGATTCCCTTCTAGGCTCACTACCCATAACCAATCTCCCTGCTCCACTGGGCACTCTATAAGTTCAGGCTTCCTCGTACGTTCTGAGTTTCCTGGATTCCTGAGACCACAATGATACACCTAGAATTCTGCCCCATTTTCACCCCATTCCCTTTCAGAAAGAGATGTCTCTCCCTAGAGGAGATTTCTAAGGGTCATGATTTTTTGCTCCGATTTTGCATCCCTTCCAGTGGCCAGCTTATGGAGGTTCCCTCTTCCCTCCATTTACCTTCTGAAAGTTTCCTTGAAGATTCAAGATTCTGCGTCTCCTACCTTGCAAAAAGTAGTCATTTTTTTTTTCTGCTTGTAGAGATCCAGACAAATCTTCTTACATCTCAGGTTGAGTTTGTGAGTGTTCAGAATGGTTTGGTAGATATCCAGCTAAATTCAAGAGACCAGATGAAAATAGGTACCCTTCTCTGCTGCCATCTTTTCCCCTGATAAATTCTTTACAGATTTTGGATTCTGGCCCTTTATCTGAGAAGATATTTGCAGATATCTTCTCCCATGCTGTAGGTTGCCTTTTAATTCTGTCAACTGTTTCCTTTACTGTGCACAAGACTTAGCATCATTCTAAAGGATTTTTAGAATGGTAAACAAGCACTGGCTTCACCTGAATATTACCAACATTCTTTGCCCCTAACAAGAGAGTTAGCTTGTCCTTTGAAGTTTTGAAGCTAGGGATTGACTTTTCTTCTCTAGTTACGAAAGTCCTAGATTGTATCTTCTTCCAATATAAGGCTGTTACAGCTACACTGAAAATCTGTTGTTTAGGGTAGCCACTTTGATTAATTAACTTAGCTAGATCTTCTGGATTACTAGTTGCAGCTTCTGCATCACCACTTGATACTTCCACTTGTAGTTTGTGTTTGTTTGTTTGTTTGTTTGTTTGTTTTCGAGATGCATTCCTTCCCTAAATCTTATGAAACAACCCCTGCCAGTGTCAAAATTTTCTGCAGCTTCCTCACTTCTCTCAGTGTTCACAGAACTGAGAACAGTTAGGGCATTTTTCTGGATCAGCCTTTGGCTTGAGGAAATATTCTAGGTGGTTTGATCTAAGCTGATCACTAAAATGTTCTTCCATATCAACAATATCTGTTTTGTTTTCTTATCTTTCATGTGTTGACCTGACTAACACTTTTAATTTCCTTCAAAAACTTTTACTTTGCGTTCATAACTTAGATTGCTATTTGGCACAAGAGCACTTGCTTTTGGCATATCTTCACTTTAACATATCTGCCTTACTAAGTTTAATAATTTCTAGGTTTTAATTTAGAGTAAGAGATGTATGACTCATTCATTCGCTTGAAAATGTAGAGATCATTGTAGGCCTATTATCTGGATTTATTTCAATATTGTATCTTATGGAATAGGGAGGCCCAATGATGAGAAGAAAAAAATGGGAACATGTGGTCAGTGGAGCAGTTAGAATATACACACTTTTTAAAATTTTCTTTTCAGCGTAAGAGAATTCATAGTTTTTGCACCACACCCAGTGGTCCATGCAATGCATGCCCTCCATAATACCCACCACCTGGCTCCCCCAACCTCCCACCCTCTGGCCCTTTAAAACCCTCAGGTTGTTTTTCAGAGTCCAAGTCTCTCATGGCTCATCTCCCCCCCCAATTTCCCTCAACTCCCTTCCTCTCCATCTCCCCATGTCCTCTGTATGATTTGTTATGCTCTGCAAATAAGTGAAACCATATGATAATTGACTCTCACTGATTGACTTATTTCACTCAGTATAATCTCTTCCAGTCCCGTCCATGTTGCTACAAAGTTTGGGTATTCATCCTTTCTGATGGAGGCATAATACTCCATAGTGTATATGGACCACATCTTCCTTATCCATTCATCCTTTGAAGGGCATCATGGTTCTTTCCACAGTTTGGCGACCGTGGCCATTGCTGCTTAAAACATTGGGGCACAGATAGCCCTTCTTTTCACCACATCTGTATCTTTGGGGTAAATACCCAGTAGTGCAATTGCAGGGTCATAGGGAAGCTCTATTTTTAATTTCTTAAGGAATCTCCAGACTGTTCTTCAGAGTGGCTGCAACAACTTACATTCCCACCAACAGCGGAAGATGGTTCCCCTTTCTCCACATCCTCTCCAACACACGTTGTTTCCTGTCTTGCTAATTTTGGCCATTCTAACTGATGTGAGGTGGTATCTCCATGTGGCTTTAATTTGAATCTCCCTGATGGCTAGTGATGATGAACATTTTTTCATATGTCTGAGAGCCATTTGTATGTCTTTATTGGAGAAATGTCTATTCATATCTTCTCCCCATTTTTGACATGATTATCTGTCTTGTGTGTATAGAGTTTGAGAAGTTCTTAATATATCCTGGATATAAACCTTTGTCTGTACTGTCATTTGCAAATATCTTCTCCCATTCCTTGGGTTGCCTCTTTGTTTTGTTGACTCTTTCCTTTGCTGTGTAGAAGCTTTTGATCTTGATGAAATCCCAAAAGTTCATTTTCACTTTTTTTTTCCTTTGCCATTAGAGACATATCTTGAAAGAAGTTGCTGTGGCTGATATCAAAGAGATTACTGCCTAAGTTCTCCTCTAGGATTCTGATGGACTCCTTTCCACCATGAGGTCCTTTATCCATTTCGAGTTTATTTTTGTATACGGTGTATGAGAATGGTTGAGCTTCATTCTTCTACATATAGCTGTCCAATTTTCCCAGCACCATTTATTGAAGGGACTGTCTTTTTTCCACTGTATATCTTTTCCTGCTTTGTCGAAGATTGTTTGACCATAGAGTTTAGGATCCATATCGGGGCACTCTACTCTGTTCCACTGTCTATGTGTCTGTTTTAATGCCAGCACCATACTGTCTTGGTGATCACAGCTTTGTAGTAAAGCTTGAAATCAGGTAACGTGATGCCACTAGTTTTATTTTTGTTTTTCAACATTTCCTTAGCAATTCAGGGTCTTTTCTGATTCCATACAAACTTTAGGATTATTTGCTCAAGCTCTTTGCAGAATACCGGTGGAATTTTGATTGAAATGGCATTAAAAGTATAGATTGCTCTAGGCAGTACAGATATTTTAACAATCTTTATTCTTCCGATCCAAGAGCATGGAATGGTCTTCCATCCTTTTGCGTCTTCTTCAATTTCTCTCATGAGTGTTCTGTAGTTCCTCGAGTACAGATCCTTTACCTCTTTGGTTAGGTTTATTCCCAGGTATCTTATGGTTCTTGGTGCTATAGTAAATGGAATCAATTCTCTAATTTCCCTTTCTTTGTTTTCATTGTTAGTATATAAGAAAGCCACAGATTTCTGTAGATTGCCTTTGTATCCTGCCATGTTACTGAATTGCTGTATGAGTTCTAATAGTTTGGGGGTGGAGTCTTTTGGGTTTTCTATATAAAGTAGCATGTTATCTGCGAAGAGAGAGTTTGACTTCTTCATTGCCAATTGGATACCTTTTATTTCTCTTTGTTGTCTGATTCCTGTTGCTAGGACTTCTAATACTATGTTGAACAAGAGCGGTGAGAGTGGGCATCCTTGTCGTGTTCCTGATCTCAATGGGAAGACTGTGAGTTTCTTCCCATTGAGGATGATGTTTGCTGTGGGTCTTTCATAGATAGATTTTATGAAGTTCAGGAATGTTACTTCTATCCCTATTCTTTGAAGTTTTAATCAGGAACGGATGGTGGATTTTGTCAAATGCTTTTTCCGCCTCAACTGAGAGGGCTTTGTGGTTCTTTTCCCTTCTTATTAATTTGTTCTATTACATTGATTGATTTGCAATTATTGAACCATCTTTGTAAGTCAGGGATGAATCCCACCTGGTCATGATGCTAATCTTATTCATGTGGTGTTGGATCCTGTTTGCTAGGATCTAGTTGAGAATCTCAGCATCCATAATCATCAGTGATATTGGTCTGAAATTCTCCTTTTTGGTGTGGTCTTTGCCTGGTTTGGGGATCAGGGTAATGCTGGTTTTCTAAGAAGTGTCTGGAAGTTTTCCTTCTGCTTCAATTTTTTGAAACCGCTTCAGGAGAATAGGTGTTCTTTCTTTTTTTTTTTTTTTTAGCATTTTTAAATTAATTTCATTTCTTTTCACCCTAACAGAATTCATACTTTTACACCACACCCAGTGCTCCATGTAATGCGTGCCCTCCATAATTCCCACAACCTGGCTCCCCCAACCTCCCAATCCCTGCCCCTTCAAAATCCTCAGGTGGTTTTTCAGAGTCCATAGTCTCTCGTGGTTCATCTCCCCCCCAATTTCCCTCAACTCCCTTCTCCTCTCCATCTCCCCATGTCCTCCGTGTTATTTGTTATGCTCCACAAATAAATGAAAACATATGATTATATACTCTCTCTGCTTGACTTCTTTCACTCAGCATAATCTCTGCCAGTCCCGTCCATGTTGCTACAAAAGTTGGGTATTCATCCTTTCTGATGGAGGCATAATACTCCATAGTGTATATGGACCACCTCTTCCTTATCCATTTGTCTGTTGAAGGGCATCTTAGTTCTTTCCACAGTTTGGCGACCATGGCCTTTGCTGCTATAAACATTGGGATACAGATGGCCCTTATTTTCACCACATCTGTATCTTTGGGGTAAATACCCAGGAGTGCAATTGCAGGGTCAGAGGGAAGCTCTATTTTTAACATCTTGAGGAATCTCCACACTGTTCTCCAGAGTGGCTGCACCAACTTGCATTCCCACCAACAGTGTAATAGGGTTCCCCTTTCTCCACATCCTCTCAAACACACGCCGTTTCCTGTCTTGCTAATTTTGGCCATTCTAACTGATGTGAGGTGGTATCTCCATGTGGTTTTAATTTGAATCTCCCTGATGGCTAGTGATGATGAACATTTTTTCATATGTCTGATAGCCATTTGTATGTCTTCATTGGAGAAGTGTCTGTTCATATCTTCTACCCTTTTTTTTTTATATGATTCTCTGTTTTGCATGTGTTGAGTTTGAGAAGTTCTTTATAGATCCTGGATATCAACCTTTTGTCTGTACTGTCATTTGCAAATATCTTCTCCCATTCCGTGAGTTGCCTCCTTGCTTTGTTGACTGTCTCCTATGCTGTGCAGAAGCTTTTGATCTTGATGAAGTCCCAAAAGTTCATTTTTTATTTTGTTTCCTTTGCCTTTGGAGGCATATCTTGAAAGAAGTTGCTTTGGCTGATATCTAAGAGGTTACTGCCTATGTTCTCCTCTAGGATTCTGATGGATTCCTTTCTCACATTGAGATTCTTTATCCATTTCGAGTTTATCTTTGTGTACGGTGTAAGAGAATGGTCGCGTTTCATTCTTCTACATATAGCTGTCCAATTTTCCCAGCACCATTTATTGAAGAGACTCTCTTTTTTTCACTGTAATTTTTACTGCTTTGTCAAAGATTATTTGACCATAGAGTTGAGAGTCCATATCTGGGCTCTCTACTCTGTTCCCTTGGTCTGTGTCTGTTTTGATGCCAGTACCATGCTGTCTTGGTGATCACAGCTTTGTAGTAAAGCTTGAAATCAGGTAATGAGATGCCACCAGTTTTATTTATGTTTTTCAACATTTTGTTAGCGATTTGGAGTCCCTTCTGATTCCATACAAATTTTAGGATTATTTACTCCAGCTCTTTGAACAATACTGGTGGAATTTTGATGGGAATGGCATCAAAAGTATAGATTGCTCTAGGTAGTATAGACATTTTAACAATGTTTATTCTTCCGATCCAAGAACATGGAATGGTCTTCCATCTTTCTATGTCTTCTTCAATTTCTTTCATGAGTGTCCTGTAGTTCCTCGAGTACAGATCCTTTACCTCTTTGGTTAGGTTTATTCCCAGGTATCTTATGGTTCTTGGTGCTATAGTAAATGGAATCGATTCTCTAATTTCCCTTTCTGTATTTCATTGTCAGTGTATAAGAATGCCACTTATTGCTGTACATTGCCTTTGTATCCTGCCACATTACTGAATTGCTGTATGAGTTCTAGTACTTTGGGAGGTGTTATTTCTTCTTTGAAAGTTTGGTAGAATTCCCCAGGAATCCGTCAAGTCCTGGAGTCTTTTTTTTTTTTGGAGGTTATTGATCACTGCCTCAGTCTAGTTACTAGATATCGATCTATTCAGGTTATCAATTTCTTCTTGGTTCAACTTTGTGAGTTTATAGTTTTCCAGGAATGCATCCATTTCACCTAGGTTCCTTAACGTATTGGCATATAACTGTTGATAATAGCTTCTGATGATTGTTTCTACTTCCTTGGTGTTAGCTGTGATCTCTCCCTTTTCATTCATAATTTTATTAATTTGAGCTTTCTGTCTTTTCTTTTGGATTAGTGTGGCTAATGGTTTATCGATCTTATGGATTCTTTCAAAAAACCAGCTTCTACTTTCATTGATATGTTCTATTGTATCTTTAGTTTCTACCTCATTGATTTTTGCCCTAATCTTGATTATTTCCCTTCCTGTTTGTGGAGTTGGCTTAATTTGTTGTTGTTGATTCTCCAGTTCTTTAAGGTGTAAAAACAGCTGGTGTATTCTGGATTTTTCAATTTTTTTGAGGGAGGCTTAGATGACTATGTATTTCCCCCTTTGGAGCGCCTTTGCTGGATCCCATTGGTTTAAGACCGACGTGTCTTCATTCTCATTGGTTTCCATGAATTGTTTAAGTTCTTCGTTGATCTCCTGGTTGATCCAAGCATTCTTAAGCAAGGTGGTCTTTAGCTTCCAGGTGTTTGAGTTCCTTCCAAACTTTTCCTTGTGGCTGAGCTCCAGTTTCAAAGCATTGTGATTTGAGAATATGCAGGGAATTATCTCAGTCTTTTGGTATCGGTTGTGCCCTGATTTGTGACCCAGTATGTGGTCTATTGTGGAGAAGGTTCCATGTGCACTTGAGAAGAATGAATATTCTGTTGTTCTGGGTGGAATGTTGTGTATATATCTATGAGGTCCATCTGGTCCAATGTGTCATTCAATGTTTTTGGTTTTTTAATTGATTTTCTGCATGGATGATATGTCTATTACTGTGAGAGTTGTGTTAAGATCTCCTACTATCAATGTATTCATATCAGTATGACTCTTTATCTTGATTAATAGTTTTCTTATGTAATTGGTTCCTCCCATATTGGGGGCATAAACATTCACATTTGTTAGATCATCTTTGTGGGTAGTCCCTTTAAGAATGACGTAGTGACCTTCTGTATCTCTGCCTATAGTCTTTAGATTAAAATCTAATTTATCTGATATGAGAATCATTACCACGGCCTTCTTTTGAGGCCCATTGGCATGAAAGATGCTTCTCCATCCCTTTACTTTCAGTCTGGGTATATCCTTAGGTTCGAAATATGTCTCTTGTAGACAACATATGGATGGGTCCTGTGGTTTTATCCAATCTTCAACCCTGTGTCATTTTATTGGCACATTTAGGCCCTTCACACTGAGAGTGATTATTGATAGAAGTGTTTTTATTGACATCGTGTTACCTTTGAAGAATTTCTTTCTGTAGATTGTCTCTATATTTCTGTTCAATCATATTCTTAGGATTTTTCCTCTTTTATAGGACCCCCCTTAATATTTTCTGCAGTGTCAGCTTGGTGGTCACATACTCTTTTATGCCTTGCTGGTCTTGGGAACTCTTTATCTCTGCATCCATTTTGAATGTCAGTCTTGCTGGATAAAGTATTCTTGGCTGCATGTTCTTCTCATTTAGTGCCCTGAATATAGCTTGCCAGTCCTTTCTGGCTTGCCAGGTTGCTGGGACAGGTCTGACGTTATTCTGATGGGCTTTCCTCTGTACATAAGGAGCTTCTTTGTCCTAGATGCCTTCAAGAGAGTTTCTCTAGAATTATGATTACTCATTTTTACTATCAGGTGTCTTGAGGTCTTTCTAGAATCTAAAATCTTTGGCGGGGGGGGACTGTTCTTACTCTAGTACATGAATGCTCCATTTGCGAGATTGGGAAAATTTTCATACAGAACTTTTTCCACCATATCTTCTAGACTTCTTTTTTTCTCCTCCCCTTCAGGCATTCCAATTATTCTGATGTTAGAATGTTATATGGCATCATTTATATCCCTGATTCTGTTTTCGTGGCTTCTAAGCTGTTTGTTCCAGGCTTCCTCCTGATCCTTTCTCTCTATCTGTTTGTCCTCCAGATCACTAATTCTATCTTCCCTCTCAGTTATCTTAGCTTTTAGAGAATTTATATTAGATTGGAACTCATTGAGAGCCTTGTGAACATCATCCCTGGTGGCTTTCAGTTCTGCTCTAACATTGTGAACATCATCCTTGGTGGCTTTCAGTTCTGCCCTAATCAATTCCGTTTGGTCATCCATGGCTTTCTCCAACCTAGATATTGCCTGGATAATTGTTAGCCTGAATTCACTTTCCGATTTATTGTCTATGTTGGTAGCCATTAGCTCTGTTGCAGAAGGCCCATCCTCTGAATTTTTCTTCTCCTGGGCATTCCTCCTCCTAATCATTTTCTTGAGAGATGGCTGAACGGATGTAGCTGGATATATCAATCATGGTGCAATCAAGGCGCACCCTGGAACACTTCTGAGCAATCAAGAGTCCCCACCCAAATGAAAGAAGAAAAGAAATTGCGAAAGAAGAAAAAGAGAGAGAGAGAGAGGAAAAAGAAATAAGGATAAAAGAGAAGGCTCAGCCCAAATGGACCCCAAGGTAAAGTTTGTGAAGTATACAGACAAAAACAGACAAACAAAAAGACTGGTAAAAGTATATGACAAGAGAAGAAAAATATATATACATATATATGTAGAAGCAAGTATCTTCTCCCATTCTGTGGGTTCCTTCTTTGTTTTGTTGACTGTTTCCTCGGCCGTGCAGAAGTTTTTGATATTGATGAAGTCCCAAAAGTTCATTTTCACTTTTGTTTCCTTTGCCTTTGCGGACATGTCTTGAAAGAAGTTTCTGTAGCCAATTTTGAAGAGGTTCGACCTTGACCTCTTCCATGTTCTCTCTGTGATTCTGATGGTTTCCTGCCTAACGTTGAGGTCTTTTGCGAGCTTATTTTTTTCTAAAGATAGATGTTTCCAGTATTTAAGAGCCACTTAGAAAAGGGGGATTTGCTACATAAGTGAAAGGCTGCAGCCATTACCCGAAACTAGGTATCTAGGATCAATGGTCCCCTAGGTTTAAAGCCATGCTTCCTTACAGTTTACACTATCTCACCATCTCTCATTACAGTGTCTCTTAATACACTGTCTCTTATTTATTTATAAAATGCATAAATGTTCTACTGGACCGATATGTTACATACATTATAAAATGTTTACAAAGTGAAAATGTAAAAAGATGGGATAAAAGTAAAAATATGAAAAGGAGAGCTACCATGGAGCAAAGAAGAAAACAGGAATATGTTATGAATTAATTTATTAATTTATTCAGCAACTCTTCATTAATTGCCTACCATAAACCAGATCCAGTTTTTATACTTAGGATACATTTATAAACAATGTAGGGAAAAGTCTTTGCCTCTATGAAATTTCCATTCTAGTGGATAGAAATAGGAAAGAAGGGAAGCCTGGGTGGCTCAGTTGGTTAAGCAGCTGCCTTCAGCTCAGGTCATGATCCCAGCGTCCTGGGATCGAGTCCCACATCAGGCTCCTTGCTCGGCAGGGAGCCTGCTTCTCCCTCTGCCTCTGCCTGCCACTCTGTCTGCCTGTGCTCGCTCTCTCGTGTGCTCTCTCTCTCTGACAAATAAATAAATAAAATCTATAAAAAAAAAAAGAGGAAAGAAACAATGACTAACAAACAACAACAAAAAAGAAACTCGTCAAAAAGAACCCAAAGTATAAGATTTATATACTACCAGGACAAACACAAATACACAGAAACACTGGCGGAAGAAAAAGATGTGAGAGTGGTTATAAATTCTCAGTGTGTGTGATGAAGGTTATTTCAATTCTTCCTGGATGTATCTTGATATCTTTGTTAAAAGACTCAACTTTCCTAAGATAATGGGGGATTAAAAATTGGTTGGGGAAAGGGGATTACCTTGAAGTTTAACTCTATATGAATATTGAAAAATAAAAATAAAGAAAAGAATGAACTAAACTAAACTAAAGTAAATTTTTTTAAAAAATTAAAAAAATAGAAAAGCAAAAGAAAAAACATGGGTACATGTATCAAAAAGTTCAGGTTAAAAGGTTTTTATGGAATTTGATGTACTGGACATCTCACTGTGATGGTAAATAGGCTAATAAATATCTATATAAAAATTAAAAAAAATTTTCAAAATTTAAAAATGAACCAGAATATTGGGAACGAATTAAAAATAAAAATTGTATCTATGAAGTAGTAGTGGTTGTTCTCTTGTCGGATTTTTTTTTTCCCAGTTGGCTTTCTGGGGGAGGGGTCTGCTGCATTGGTTTTCAGGCAATATTTCCTGAGTTAAGTCCTCCCGCCCCCCTCAAGGGGGTGGGCTCTGAGGAAACCTGTTTTTCAGGCTTTTGTTCTCTGGAGGTTTTTATGTTTGTTTGTTCATTTGTTTTCTCTCGCCTTGGCAGCTTTTGATGGTTTTGAAGGTTTAGAGGAAAGCACACTGTTCCCAGACCACCCTCTCAGAGAGAAGCCTCAGTCTGTTCCCCTCTGGGTGCTGCAAAGCACATAAGTTCCCCCTTGGCCGCTGGCAGAGCAAGTTCCAAATGGTGGTCCTTGGGGACACAGGAACTCCTGCTTGCACCCAAAACCACAATAGCGGCGGCTATCTGGGTAGCTCCAGACCACCAGAGAGGTTCCAAGCAGTGATATCACACTCAGATTTTCCAGCTGGCCAGGGCTGCGAGCGCTCAGACTTTCTGGGTCCTAGAGCGCCGGGATGGCGCTTCCACGCACCTCTCTCAGGGGAGGGTGTGGGGCTCATCTCAGGATCTGATAACGTGGTTCGGTGCATGTGTGGGGACTGCTAAAAGGCTGCTTCTGCTGGCTGGCGAGAGTCCCAGCCACTCCCACACGCCAGGCGCCCTTAGGAGCTCTTGCTCGATGCTCGGGGACCAAGACCTGGTTTCTCTGTCGCACTCTCTCTGGCTCAGCACCAGGGGTGGCTGTCCTCAGTCAGGGGATGTAAGCCCCTGTCCCTAACCATTCCAATTCCCACAATTCCCCCCAACGATCCTTTGCTCTTTTTGAGTGCTTTCTACCAGACTTCAAGTTAATGCTGGTCCCCAGACGCAGGAGAATCTCGTATTGGGGTATTACTTTCCAATGGGTCGCTTCTGGTGGATCCCTTCCACTTTTGTTTATCTTCCGATACCAGTCCAATGTTCCCACTCCTCTTTACCTGCTCACTGGCATCTTCTGCCCCCGTAGAGATCCAGACATGTATAATTCTGATCTCAGACTGATTTCATGGGTGATCGGAGTTCCTTGGGAGGTAATCAGCTCACTTTAGGGTACAGGTTGAAACTGTGCCTCCTCCTAGTTCCCCACCATCTTGTCCCCCCCCCCCCGAATATACACACTTTTTAAAAGATTTTATTTATTTGACAGAGAGAGACACAGCTAGAGAGGGAACGCAAGCAGGGAGAGGGGGAAAGGAAGAAGCAGACTTCCCACAGAGTGGGAAGACTGATGAGTGACTCGATCCCCAGCCACTGGGATCATGACCTGAGCCAAAAGCAGACACTTAGCAACTGAGCCAACCACACGTCCCTGCACACACACATTTTTTTTATTATATTTGCCATCTTATATAGGTGTGGTCCATCATGCCTCAAAACAATCATAATATAAACATCAAGGAACACGGATCACCATAAACAAGTATAGTAATATTTATGTCATTATTATATCATAATAATGACAATGTTTGAAATATTGTGAGTGTTACCAAAATGTGACACAAGGAAACAAAGTGAGTAAATGTTGTTGGGAAAATGGTGCCAATATACTTGCTTAATGCAGACTTGCCACAAACCTCAAATTTTAAAAATTATAATATCTGCAAAACATAATAAAGTGAAAGGTAATTGAACAAGGTAATTTTGTATCTCAGGAATAACTTGCTTTCCAAATCTGCACTGCAACTCCTTACTATGCTCAAAGGAAAATTAATAAGAACAAGATTTAAAATGTACCCTATACATGAGGTCATGCAGAAAGAGTAATGTCTTTCAACCTTAGAGTCACCAGCAAAGCCACCCAAAGTTTTTCTTTGTGGGGAGACTTTGGATTATTGAAAGCTATGCTGCTTTCCAGATGCTCAGATCTGGCTCCTTTTTTTGAGAAGCCACACTTAGCAGAGGGTGGGACTATGAATTAACTCCCCTGCCCTTCAGTCAGGCTTTCTGGTCATATGGGAATAGGAACAACACTCAGCCATGGATAGGGCTATGAATTATCACCCCTGCTTCCAGACTGATCAGAGTCTAGGTCCTGCAAGACTCTTTGTTTGAGGTTCCAAATGATGCATACCTGTGTTCTGACAAGTTCCCTAATCAGACTGCACCAAGTCTTGGCTCTCTAGATAAAAAGAGCCACTGGTTGAGCCTACTACTTGGGTACTATGGGTATGGCCTTGGTCTGCCAAGATTCAACTGATGATGTTGCAGGCCCTTCCCCACTTTTCCATCATAAACTAATTCCCAGTGATCAAGCTTGACTGATTCCCCCCACAATCCCCATTAGGCAAAATCAGAGTAGGACTCTCAGGAAGTAACTTGCAATGCTGGAGACCCAGACATATGTCAGGCTCTCTTTTCTCATAAGAGGATTTTTAGACTCAGAGCAATCGTCAGCAGGCTGGAGGATGGGCTGAGTGGTCACTGTGTAGTTGCTCCTAATACCCTTCTAATGTGATCCATCTCCATCTTTGTGGTACAGGTATTTGCTTCAGCCTCACTCCCATGTTCTGGCATTGTTCGCAGTAGTGTCTTGTCCGTGAAAATTTGTTACCATCTGGCTATTTTAATGACATCATGTGGCCCACAAGTTCTTTATTTAGACTTGTAATGATGTAAATCTAGGCAGATCAAGTATATACAAAGTAACATTTGTACTTCCACGTCTAGGAAGAATGAGTATTACCTTTTTCATTGTCATCCCACTAAGTATAGTTACTTTTATTATGAAGACAAATGAAGAATTAAGAAAACCTAAACTAAGCAAAATACGTTTGTCACTAGTAAACATCCTTATAAGTTGTGCTAAAAACAATCCTTCAGGATGAATTGAACGGTCATTAAGGAGTGGCTCAAATCTACACAAATATAGAACAGGAGGGGGGACAAGATGGTGGGGAACTAGGAAGAGGCGCTGGAGCAACCTGTCCCCTAAAGTGAGCTGATTACCTACCAAGGAAATCTGATCACCCATGAAATCAGCCTGAGATCAGAAGTCTACACGTCAGGATCTCTACAGGGGCAGAAGATGCCAGTGGGCAGGTAAGGCAGAGTGGGAACGCCGGACTGGTATTGGAAGATAAACAAAAGGGGGAGAGAGCCACCAGAGGAGACCCATTGGAAAGTAATACTCCAGTATGAGAGTGCCCTACGACGGGGGACCAGCATTAACTTGAGGTCTGATAGAAAGCACTCAAAAAGAGCAAAGGATCGCAGGGGGAAATTGTGGGAATTGGAACTGTTAGGGACAGGTGCTTAAGTCCCCCATGGAAAACAGACACCCCTGGCACTGAGCCAGAGAGAGTGCAGCAGAGAAACCAGGTCTTGGTACCTGAGCCGTGAGGAGACCTTCTAAGGGTGATTGGCATGTGGCAGGGGCTGGGACCCCCGCGGAGCAGAAACAGCCTTTTTGCAGTCCCCATGCATGCACCGAGCCGTGCTAGCAGAACCTGAGACGCGCTCCACCCGCTCCACTGATAGAGGCACGCAGCGGCACCAGCCAGGTGCTCTCCGACCGGAAAGTCTGAGCGCTCCCAGCCCCGGCCTGCAGGAAAATCTCAGTGTGCGTTCACTGCTTAGAAACTTTCTGGTGGTCTGGAGCTGCCCAGACACCTGGTGCTGTTGTGGTTTTGAATACAAGCAGGACACACAGGTGATCCCAAAGATCACAGCTGGGAACCTGTTCTGCAGCACCCAGAGGGGAATGGACTGGGGCTTCTCTCTGGGAGGGAGGTCTCGGTGCAGTTTGCTTTCCTCTAAACCTCCCAAGAACCATCGGAAGCTGCCAAGGGGAGAGAAAACAAATGAACAGACATAAAAACCTCGAGAGAACAAAAGCCTGAAGGCCCAGTTCCTCAGAGTCCACCCCTTGGAGGGGGGCAGGAGGACTAAACTCAGGAAACACTGCCTGAAAACCTACGTGGCATACCCCTCCCCCAGAAAGCCAACCGGCCAAGAAGACAACAATCACTACTACTTCATAGATACAAAGTTTAATTTTTAATTCGTTCCCACTATTCTGGTTCATTTTTAAAATTTTTAAAATCTTTTTTATTTTTTATAAAGATTTTTTTAGCCTATTTACCATCACAGTGAGGTGTCCAGTACATCAAATTCCATAATAACCTTTTAACCTGAACTTTTTGATACATATACCCATGTTTTTCTTTTGCTTTTCTATTTTTTAAACTTTTATTTTAATTTCACATTAGTTTAGTTTAGATAATTCTTTTATTTACTCTTATTTGCTAATATTCATATAGACTTAAACTTCAAGATAATCTCCTTTCCCCAATCAATGTTACCCCTATAGGTAAACCAATTTTTAATCCGCTGTTATCTTAGGAAAGTTGTGTCCTTTAAAAAAGATATCAAGATACATCCAGGAAGAATCAAAACAACCTTCCTCGCCCACACTGAGAATTTACAACCACTCTCCCATCTTTTTCTCCTACCAGTATTACTGTATATTTGTGTTTGTCCTGGTAGTATATAAATCTTATACTTAGGGTTCATTTTGATGAGGTTCTTTTTTGTTTGTTTGTTTGTTTGTCTGTTTGTTTCTTTGTTTTGCTTCTACATATATATGTACATATTTTTTCCTCTCTTGTCATATACTTTTATCAGTCTTTTTTGTTTGTCTGTTTTTGTTTGTATACTTCACAAACCTTACCTTGAGGCCCATTTGGGCTGAGCCTTCTCTTTTATCCTTCTTTCTTTTACGTGTCTCTCTCTCCATCACTCTCTCTTTTTCTGATTTCTCTTTCTTTTTTTCTTTCATTTGTGTGGGGACTCTTCATTGCTCAGAAGCATTCCAGGGTGCACCTTCACTGCACCAAGGTCGATACATCCAGCTACAACCACTCAGCCATCTCTCACCAAAATGACTAGGAGGAGGAATGCCCAGGAGAAAAAATATTCAGAGAATGGGCCCTCTGCAACAGAGCTAATGGGTACCGACATAGACATTATGTTGGAAAGGGAATTCAGGCTAACAATTATCCAGGCAATATCTAGGTTGTAGAAAGCCATGGACGACCAAACAGAATTGATTAGGGCAGAACTGAAAGCCACCAGGGATGATGTCCACAATGTTAGGGCAAAACTGAAAGCCACCAGGGATGATGATCAGAAGGCTCTCAAGGATTTCCAATCTAATCTAAATTCTCTAAAAGCTAGGGTAACTGAGAAGGAAGATAGAATTAGTGATCTGGAGGACAAAAAGATAGAGAGAAAGGATCAGGAGGAAGCCTGGAACAAACAGCTTAGAAGCCACAAAAACAGAATCAGGGAAATAAATGATGCCATGTAACATTCCAACGTCAGAATTATTGGAATCCCTGAAGGGGAGGAGAAAGAAAGAAGTCTAGAAGATATTGTCGAACACGTTCTTCACGAAAATTTTCCAAATATCGCAAATGGAAAAAGCGTTCATGTACAAGAGGCAGAACGGACCCCCCCCCCAAGATTTTAGATTCTCGAAAGTCCTTGAGACACCTGATAGTAAGAATGAGGAATTATAATTCTAAGGAAACTCTCTTGAAGGTAGCTAGGACAAAGGAGCTCCTTATGTAAAGAGTAAAGCCCATCAGAATAACGTCAGAGTTGTCCACAGCAACCTGGCAAGCCAGAAAGGGCAGGCAAGATATATTCAGGGCACTAAATGAGAAGAACAGGCAGCCAAGAATACTTTATCCAGCAAGACCAACATTCAAAATAGATGGAGAGATAAAGAGTTTTCAAGACCGGAAAGGCTTAAAAGAGTTTGCAAACACCAAGCCGACATTGCAGGAAATATTAAAGGGGGATTTAAAAATGAGGAAAAACCCCAAGAATATCATTGTACAGAAATATAGAGACAATCTACAGAAAGAAAGACTTCAAAGGTCAATAAAAAGTATCTATCATAATCACTCTCAATGTGCATGGCCTACATGCACTCATAAAATGACACAGGGTTGCAGATTGGATAAAACAACAGGACCCGTCCATATGTTGTCTACAGGAGACCCATTTTTAACCTAAGGATACACCCAGATTGAAAGTGAAGGGATGGAGAAACATCTTTCATGACAATGGGCCTCAAAAGAAGGCCGGGTTAGCGATTCTCATATCAGATAAATTAGATTTTAAACTAAAGTCTGTAGTCAGAGATACAGAAGGACACTACATCATTCTTAAAGGGACTATCCACCAAGAGGATCTAACAATTGTAAATATGTATGCCCCCAACATGGGAGCAGCCAATTACATAAAAAAAAAATTATTAATCAAGATAAAGAGTCATATTGATATGAATACATTGATAGTAGGAGATTTTAACACGCCTCTCTCAGTAATAGACAGATCATCCATGCAGAAAATCAATAAAGAAACAAAAGCATTGAATGACACATTGGACCAGATGGACCTCATAGATATATACAGAACATTCCACCCTAAAACAACAGAATACTCATTCTTCTCAAGTGCACATGGAACCTTTTCCAGAATAGATCACATACTGAGTCACAAATCAGGACTCAAACGATACTTAAACTGAGATTATTCCCTGCATATTCTCAGATCACAATGCTTTGAAACTGGATCTCAATCACAAGGAAAAGTTTGGAAGGAACTCAAAAACCTGGAAGCTAAAGACCACCTTTCTTAAGAATGCTTGGATCAGGGACGCCTGGGTGGCTAAGTTGATTAAGCAGCTGCCTTCGGCTCAGGTCATGATCCCAGCGTCCTGGGATCGAGTCCCATATTAGGATTCTTGCTCAGCAGGGAGACTGCTTTTCCCTCTGCCTCTTCCTGCCACTCTGTCTGCCTGTGCTCACTCTGTCTGACAAATAAATAAATAAAATCTTTAAAAAAAAAAAAGAATGCTTGGATCAACCAGAAGATCAACGAAGAACTTAAACAATTCATGGAAACCAATGAGAATGAAGACACGTCGGTCCAAAACCTATGAGATACAGCAAAGGTGGTCCTATGGGGGAAATACATAGCCATCCAGGACTCCCTCAAAATAATTGAAAAATCCAGAATACAACAGCTGTCTCTACACCTTAAAGAACTGGGGAATCAACAACAAATTAAACCAACTCCACGCACAAGAAGGGAAATAATCAATGTTAGAGCAGAGATGAATGAGGTAGAAACTAGAGATACAGTAGAAAGTATCAATCGAAGTAGAAGCTGTTTTTTTTAAAGAATCCATAAGATCGATAAACCATTGACCACGCTAATCCAAAACAAAAGAGAGAAAGCTCAAATTAATAAAATTATGAATGAAAAGGGAGAGATTACAAATAACACCAAGGAAGTAGAAACAATCATCAGAAGCTAATATCACCATTTATATGCCAATACATTAAGCAACCTAGATGAAATGGATGCATTCCTGGAAAAATATAAACTGTCAAAATTGAACCAGGAAGAAATTGACAACCTGAATAGATCGATATCTAGGAACGAGATTGAAACAGTGATCAAAAACATCCCAAAAAACAAGAGTCCAGGACCTGACGGATACCCTGGGGAATTCTACCAAACTTTCATAGAAGAAATAACACCTATTCTCCTGAAGCTGTTTCAAAAAATTGAAGCAGAAGGAAAACTTCCAGACTCTTTTTATGAAGCCAGCATTACCCTGATCCCCAAACCAGGCAAAGACCCCACCAAAAAGGGAATTTCAGACCAATATCACTGATGAATATGGATGCTAAGATTCTCAACAAGATCCTAGGAAACAGGATCCAACAGCACATTAAAAAGATCATCCACCATGACTAGGTGGGATTCATCCCTGGCTTACAAGGCTGGTTCAAACTTCGCAAGTCAATCAATGTGATAGAACAAATCAATAAGAAAAGAGAGAAGAACCACATGGTTCTCTCAATTGATGGAGAAAAAGCATTTGACAAAATCCAGCAACCGTTCCTGTTTAAAGCACTTCAAAGTACAGGAATAGAGGGAACATTCCTGAACTTCATAAAATCTATCTATAAAAGACCCAAAGCAAACATCATCCTCAATGGGAAGAAGCTCACATCCTTCCCTTTGAGATCAGGAACACGACAAGCATGCCCACTCTCACCACCCTTGTTCAACATAGTATTAGAAGTCCTAGCAACAGCAATCAGACGACAAAGAGAAATTATAGGTATCCAAATTGGCAAGGAACAAGTCAAACTCTCTCTCTTCGCTGATGACATGATACTTTATATGGAAAACCCAAAAGACTCCACCCCCAAACTACTAGAACTCATACAGCAATTCAGTAACGTGGCAGGATACAAAGTCAATGTACAGAAATCTGTGGCTTTCTTATACAGTAACAGTGAAAATACAGAAAGGGAAATTAGAGAATCAATTCCATTTACTCTAGCACCAAGAACGATAGGACACCTGCAAATAAACCTAACCAAAGAGGAAAAGGATCTGTACTCAAGGAACTACAGAACACTCAAGAAAGAAATTGAAGAAGACATAAAAAGATGGAAGACCATTCTATGTTCTTGGATCAGAAGAAAAAGCATTGTTAAAATGTCTATACTACCTAGAGCAATCTATTCTTTTAATGCCATTCCCATCAAAATTCCACCGGTATTTTTCAAAAAGCTGGAGCAAATAACCCTAAAATTTGTATGGAATCAGAAGAGACCCCGAATCGCTAAGAAAATGTTGAAAAACAAAAATAAAACTGGTGGCATCTCATTACCTGATTTCAAGCTTTACTACAAAGCTGTGATCACCAAGACAGCATGGTACTGGCATCAAAACAGACACATAGACCAATGGAACAGAGTAGAGAGCCCAGATATGGACCTTCAACTCTATGGTCAAATAATCTTTGACTAAACAGGAAAAAATATACAGTGGAAAAAAGACAGTCTCTTCAATAAAAGGTGCTGGGAAAATTGGATAGCTACCTGTAGAAGAATGAAACACGACCATTCTCTTACACCGTACACAAAGATAAACTCGAAATGGATAAAGGACCTCAATGTGAGACAGGAATCCATCAGAATCCTAGAGGAGGACATAGGCAGTAACCTCTTTTTTTTTTTTTTAAGATTCTATTCATTTATTTGTTAGAGAGAGAGCGAGAGAGAGAGAGCACAGGCATACACAGAGGGAGAAGCAGGATCCCTGCCGAGCAAGGAGCCCGATGGGGGACTCAATCCCAGGATGCTGGGATCATGATCCAAGCCGAAGGCAGCCGCTCAACCAACTCAGTCACCCAGGCATCCCAGACAGTTACCTCTTTGATATCAGCCACAGCAACTTCTTTCAAGATATGTCTCCAAAGGCAAAGGAAACAAAAGCAAGAATGAACTTTTGGGACTTCCTCAAGATCAAAAGCTTCTGCACAGCATAGGAGACAGTCAACAAAACAAAGAGGCAACCCACGGAATGGGAGAAGATATTTGCAAATGACAGTACAGACAAAAGGTTGATATCCAGGATCTATAAAGAACTTCTCAAACTCAACACACACAAAACAGATAATCATATCAAAAAATGGGCAGAAGTGGGACGCCTGGGTGGCTCAGTTGGTTGAGCGGCTGCCTTCGGCTCAGGTCATGATCCCAGTGTCCTGGGATCGAGTCCCACATCGGGCTCCTTGCTCGGCGGGGAGCCTGCTTCTCCCTCTGCCTCTGTCTGCCACTCTGTCTGCCTGTGCTCACTCATTCTCCCTCTTACTCTCTGACAAATAAATAAAATCTTTAAAAAAATGGGCAGAAGATATGAACAGACACTACTCCAATGAAGACATACAAATGACTATCAGACACAAGAAAAAATGTTCATCATCACTAGCCATCAGGGAGATTCAAATTAAAACCACATTGAGATACCACCTCACACCAGTTAGAATGGCCAAAATTAGCAAGACAGGAAACAACGTGTGTTGGAGAGGATGTGGAGAAAGGGGAACCCTCTTACACTGTTGGTGGGAATGCAAGTTGGTGCAGCCACTCTGGAAAACAGTGTGG
>PISX010006312.1:0-98704 GCA_004024625.1 Mellivora capensis
CAGAAAGGATGAATACCAGACTTTTGTAGCAACATGGATGGGACTGGAAGAGATTATGCTGAGTGAAATAAGTCAAGCAGAGAGAGTCAATTATCATATGGTTTCACTTATTTGTGGAGCATAACAAATAACATGGAGGACATGGGGAGATGGAGAGGAGAAGGGAGTTGAGGGAAATTGTGGGGGAGATGAACCATGAGAGACTATAGACTCTGAAAAACAACCTGAGGGTTTTGAGGGGGCGGGGGGTGGGAGGTTGGGGGAGCCAGGTGGTGGGTATAGTGGAGGGCACGCATTGCATGGAGCACTGGGTGTGGTGTAAAACTATGAATTCTGTTACACTGAAAAGAAATGAAATTTTAAAAAAAACCATATAGCGTTGTATAAATTTTAGATGTAAAAAAAAAAGTACAAAATGTGTAAAATACATACTATTGTAAGGCAAATCTCCTTTAAGACTAAGGTTAATCCAAAGTTTGAGTTTTGATGCTTCTTCTAATGCATTTATATCTACTTGTTTTAACAGAGCATTAAATGAGTATAAGGTAAGGAAGAAAAATGAAGCGACATACACTAATTACTTGGGTCTTTCCATCCATGTGGACCAAGAATTCGACAGAGCTTTACTCACAGAGTAGAGAGAGTCCTTTCCTTTGCTGAGGGAACGCTAGTATATTTCAAATGCTTTGGCCACGGTGTCATAGAGTTCTATTGTCATGTTCACTGTGACCTCCAAACACATGCATACAAAAATTTAAGAATTTTGTGGGAAGACCTGAATAGTTAAAAACATATGAGGTTTGTCATGAATCTACAAACTCTAACTTTTAAAAATATATTTAAACTAAGATGTAAAGCAGTAAAATGGTAAAAAGCTGTGAAGACTGCTAAGAGAAACTCACATTTCCACAAGCACAATGTACGCATTTCCAAGGGCACAAGAATGACAGAATATAAAAGACAGATATACATACATGGATATGCATACAAGGATAAATATACATACAAGGATTATATTTGCATTAATCTTCCTGGCTATTTCTTGCCAAGAAAAAAAGAATATAGTGGCTTTGGATAGTTGAGGTTTCAGAAATATGTTATTCTGTGTATTCAGGGGTAGGAAGACTAGAGGCAAGGAGCAATAACTTAAAATAATGAAGGAAAGGATTTTTACTCCTGGATTTTTTATATCAAATTAACCCCACTACTCAAAGCAAATACAATGTTTTTATAAAATGCAAAAATAAGCTCCTTGAAGGCATTGGACAGTGACCAAGTCAGACCAAGTCTAGGACAGAAAGGCCAAAATTTCAGAAAAAAAAAAAAAAGCCTAAATTCGCCAACGATTTTCTTCCTTGAGATATGTGCCAATTCACTTCGTAGGACACAGAGACAGAACAGAAAGCAGCGGCCTGTAGCTTCTGTCAGTCTCAACAGACTGGAGCAAAATGCCGGAATTCAGGCTGTTTTGAGGACTAGAACTTGCAGGAGAACAGGGAAGCGCAGGGAAGTGAGCCCAGCATCTCCTGCAATTACTTGCACATCCTCAGCCGCACTGGCCCAGGAGAGAGGCCTAGAAACCATCATGCACATAGCTTACGAGGCTAAAAATCTAAGTAGAGGTTTAAATATTTTAGCAATGCTGAAGATAGGAGGAGCACAGGGTCTAACAAAAGAAGGGTACCTAGCAGAGGCCCATCCCTCAGGGGCATCTTTCGGAGAGCTAGACCCTAGCAGTGAAGGGAACTGGAAACAGGATAGTCCTTGGGAAGCCTAAATCACAGCCCCAAAGAATCTGATTGAGGTTCTGCCTCATGTAGGCATCTGTCTGTATATTATTTGCTACTTAAAAGTACATAATATCTCTAGGGAAAATATATCATCCAGAGCCTCAAAAATTTTCATACTCAAGTTTGGCATTCGATCAAATATTACCAGTCATGCCAGAACCTGGACCAAATGACCAAAAGGCAGGAATAAAAGTGGATTAGATCTCATGGTAAGATAAGGACTTTAAGTAATTATAATTAATGTGTACAAAAGAGTAGAGAATGTGAAGAATTTATCAAAGAGCCAGAACACATAAAAATAATCAAATGGAAATTCTAGAAAAACACCACTATAATTTGAAATTAGGAATTCAGAAGGTAGGTTTAGGAACTGATTAGCCATACTGAACAGATGATTAATAAGTGGCAAACTGATCAGTCCAAAATATTCAGATAAACAAGGGAAAATGGACGGAAAGTAAAGAGAGTAGGTGATATGATACTTTGTTACATGTGTCTCCCTGAAGAAGACTGAGAATGGACAGTAATATTGAGAGTGATATTGGTTGATAATTTTCCCAAACTGTAAATAATCCTCTCCAGCGTATGAGAATAACTCTTTCTATCCACCACTCCCCACCTTTAACTAAAGAAATCTGCCTAGGAATTCAATCATGTTAAAAAACAAACTATAATTTCAAAGTTCCAAGGGATTTTTTTTTTAATTTATGCATATTTTTTGGTGTTAAGAATTGACAAGCAGCAGTAGACTGTTCATTGAAGCTTCGATTTTGGTTTCGCAAAGGGGGCCAATCTGGTCCAAGGTCAGAGTCAAGTAACTCAGGTGTTTTCCGGGGAAAGGAGCAGCTACTGGGATTCAAATTTGCAGCGACACAGAGGGTAAGAAAGGGTTTTAAAGCTGGAGGGGAGCTGAGACGTCGAAGACGCTTAGAGGACACAGAGCAGCCCAAACAATTAAAAACAAACCAACCAACCAACAACAACAAAAAAAAAAACAAACAAAAAACCAAACAAACAAAAAACCCCTTCCTGATGTCAGGATATCATGGGCAACTTTTTTGGAGACTTGTGTCTAATATTCAATTTTAACTCTATTTCCTTTAATTGTGATGTGCTCTAGCCTCCACATATTTCCCCAAACCCTCAGTAAAAGTCTCATGTTCCTAGTGCTTTAGGGGAATGAATGAAAGAGGCCATCAGGTGCAGGACGTTGGAGGAAGGAGCCAGAAGACACTGACCAACCCCATATAAAACCTGGGAGCTGCAGGCGCAGCAAAAGGAGGAAAAGAGCTGCTACATTTCTGACAGCACATGCCATGAGGGCTGGAGCTACTCTTCTTGATGGTAAAAGACAGAATGGCCCTACAAGTTTGGGAGACATGGAGACACTGGTAGAAGATCTCATGCTTGCACAGTCACACGCATAGGCTTAAAGAGAAACAGGTTTCCGACCCTCATTAAGGATGTGTACATTTGCCCACATAGTTGCATTTAAAAACAAACTCTGAGCTCTAAACTCTTTTCTCTCCGCTTCCGGAAGTACAGTAATGGTCCTGTGTACCAAAGCAATACAAAGATGGTTGCTGACATTGTCTTTCTTCATAACATTTCGCCATGTCATAATATTTTTAAAAATCCACAAAGCAACTCATAAAAACAAAAGCCAGACAAAAGGACAAAGAGTCACCTGAGCCAATGATGAGAAGCAAGGCGGGCCCAGCGCACTGGTGACTAGTCCAGGCTGGGAGCCCAGCAGGGAGGAGCTCTAGATGTTCTTTTCATGTCTTTTAAGGAAATAAATTCCTTTCTGCCCCTTCCTAATTCTTAGGGAAGTAGTTCCCTTGCTCTTTGCTGCACCCTAGACTCAATTAGTGAAAGAGATTGAGAGAGAGATATCGAGAACAAGAACAAGAACAGAGACAGGTACTACTGCAGAAGCCAGATCTAGACGATGGGAGAAGGAGTCAAGGAACTAGTGCAGGGCACGCATCTAGTCCCTGACTTGCCTAGAACACAGCAGGGGCCACCAAGTTTGAGTTCACTCCTCTTCTCATCTAGCCACCTCTGCTTTTAACTTTGTGTCTGACCTTGGGCACATTAGGGAACCTTTTTTATCTTCAGCATAAATATCTGTAAGATGAGATATTTGGAAGAATTGTTTTTGATTCTTCTTTTCCATTGTTAATATTCCAAAGCTCCAGACCCATGATCCAGAAGAAGTAGAGAAATATATTATAAGGAGTGTTTATATGCAATTAGAATTAGCAACAAACTTAAATTATGGGTTTGGTTCAGCTTCATTTGAGAAAATACTTTGACATTCTAGTTTTGATTTGCTTCAATAATTTCAGAAAATATAATTACCAGTATGAACTAATTTATTGGATGGTTCTTAATTTAAGTAAAAGACTGACAGCAGGCACTAAATAAATTTTGCAAATTAACAACTTAAATGTAATTATGGTTTTAAAATATTGCCTAAATAAAAATAAAATAAAAGCCAGCACACAAAAGTGTTCATTAATATAACAGATCATGAAACATGAATTTCTAGTCCATGTTAGCATCAGTTAAATGAACATAACTCCCTGAAAATGTGTGCCTTTTTTATTATACCAACAATTATTAAAGAAAACTATCCCTCCAAGACAGTTAAATGGTTATATATATGTATATGGTATAAAATAAAATCTAAGACATCGAAAATACAGGGAATGATAGATGGGAAAAAACAAAAGAAAGAAGAGAAAACAGTTGGAGAAAAAAGAGAAAAAGACATGGAAGTTGAACAGGAAGCAGAGAAAGTTAGTAGAGCAGCAGGGAAGGATAACCAATAGAGACCAAAAGAAGAAGCTTTGTTGACTCTCCTTTTCCCTCCCTCTCCATGAACCTTGGGTCTCTGGCGGTGTTGGCTCTGGGCCCAAATGAGGTTTGGGATGTAATTGCTGCAAATGAGCCACAAAGCACTAAGCAAGGGAGTCGTACTGTTGTCTTACACTTTCCCCAGATTCCCACTTGCCAGACTGCAAGTCTTGGAGCGGCTGAGAACTGGATACGTCATTAAATGTGTGCGGTTACTGTCACAGCAATGACACCCCCTAACGCTGCATTGATTAAGATGGCCGGTAAATCTCAGGTTGAGTCACCAGCTCACCTGCAACCTGAGATGTCTTTTCTCGGAATGGAAGCTGGTTTGGGGAGCAAGGCCAAGGTCCGTGATAGAAGAAGACCACCTCTCTGACCTGACCTTGAATGTTTCATGCTATGGAGAATCCGGGAGATAGACTTAAAATGCTGCTTTCTTTTTGTGGACAACTAAAATCTAGAAAGACCCCTCTAAATCTTTGTGTTAGGGTCCTCTGCATCTCTCCATTCTTCAAATTTGGGGATTTGCCAAGGTGTGTTTACAACTCTCCTTTCTCACTCTACACCTGCAGACTCTAGTTACAGCAGCCAATAGTTACATGTGGCCAAGAGCACTTGAAATGTGACTAGTGCCACATCATCAATGTTCAGAATATATTTTGAATATATTGGACTAATCTCATTAAAAAAATTTTTTAAGATTTGATTTATTTATTTGTTAGAGAGAAAGCGCGCACGAGCAGGCAGAGACGGAAAGAGAAGCAGGCTCCCAGCCGAGCAAGGAGCCCAATGCGGGACTCGATCCCAGGACCCTGGGATCATGACCCGAGCCGAAGGCAGCAGCTTAACCAACTGAGCCACCCAGGCGTCCCTCTCATTAAAATTTCATTTTGTTTTGTTAAAATGTGGTTATTAGAAGAAATTTTGACTATCTATGTGGGTCACATTATATTCCTATTAGCGAACACTGCCCCAGTCTAGTTCATACTTCAGCACCCATTCTGACAGCAGCACGGGCCCAGGTCCTCCCAGTACTCCCAGTAAGAGTCGCATCATTCACCAGCAATATCCCACCACAAAATCTACCACACAGTCTCCATGTGTTGCCTTCTATCCATTCACAAAGGCATTGACAAGGTGTCATTCTTTGTTCTGTTTAAAAATAACTGACAATACAGACAACATTTTGAACACCCTCAGACCAATCCAACTTCTGCCTCCAACCCGGATGCAGTAACAAGGACTAGACTTACTCTCCGTCCTGAAAATATTAAAAAGCAGGATGGCTTACAAGAAACAATGGCTGCCAGATCTTGGGCATCAGGCAGAATAGGACAGTGGTCCCCCGGAAAGTGCCCTATAAGGGACACTGCCCGGTGTCGAGCAGTAGAGCCTAGATCTACCCGGCAGTCTTGCTGAGTGGGAAAGGTGGAACTACGCTTCTTGGGAAGTCAGGGGGACTACGGTTCACAGGACAGAGGCGAGGAGAGATTTGCTCTGGAAAACTGCAGAGCCTTCAGCCTAACACTGATCTGCACATGCAGATGAGGACACTGCCCAAGGAACCCCCCAAACCAGAAGGAGCCAGGGGATACCCTCCTCGCAGTGGCACAGGGCTGTGGTTATGTTTTGTTCCACCACACAGGGTAGAAAAACCTCATAATTCAACAGGCATTGGACAGAAGAAGCCAATGGGTATCGGCTCACGGTAGGGAAAGAACCCTAGACTTAACCGTGCTCATGGCAGGATACATTTTAAGAATTTAAAGAAAGTCTTGGGAAGATCACACTGTTTGGAGGAAATTGAATGGCATCCCAAAACAATGTTCAAGAATACTTAAGGGCACACAAAAATATCTGGCACCAAACGTGTAAAATGTACACAGAAGATTTAGCGTCCAATAGCAAAAATCACCAGGCATGCAAGTAATAAGGAAACCAGGTCCAGAGGGAAGTGAGATGCAAGGGGATGGAATCAGGCCCCCTGGGCAAGGGCTGGCTCCACCTCTCCACCAGCGGATGGTGGAGGAAAGAACAAAGAACGGAAGGGATTTTTCCTCCAGGCCCTGCCCTGCCACAGAGTCTCCTAGAGTAGGAGGGTAAAAGACTGCAGCATGGCAGTATTGGCCCCATGCTTCTCCACACCTTGTCCCTTCCAGGTCTGCATGGCAGTGCTGGCTGAGTTAGGTACAGAGTATAACAAAAGGTTTTAAGTTCCTCAAACAAGCTTCTGTGACAAGAATTTGTTTATATAAAAACACATTAACATTCAAGTTTCGTTTGTAGTTCAGCTAATTATTGCAGTTTGTTCCACTGCTTAGTTCAAAAGTCCCTGAGTAGAAATAGATGTTTCAAATTATCCTCATGAACATAAAATATAATAGATACATTATTTTGAAAATTAACTGTGTTTTTATGAAAGCCGTAGGCAGATACAATATGAATAGCATTTATTCGCACATTTCCATAGAATTCAAAAATAAGAAATTTTGTTCTCCCTACTACCTAGAATAAAAATAAGCTCTAATTTAAATACGGGCTGATGAACTTGACCTTCTATTTGGATACCTAAAAATACTAATTTTGATGACCAAATTAGTTCCTCTCTATTAGTCGCACTCTCCTGAAAGTGACCGAATATTTTTATTTACTTGTAAATGATGACTTGTAGCTGGTTACTCATGAGTACCTCTGAGGCCAAGATAACATTTTCATGCTCTGAACCATTAGGTTGTTCGGTTTCACACTCACTGCCCACACTCCATACCCAGTCAACAGTTTTAAAAAATATTTGCCAATAGTTGTAAAAGAGACCAGGTAAGGGCATTTGACTGAACTGATTCAAATCCATGGCACGTGCTAGAAATAAACACCCGAAATGTCCCAATTCCATCACTTATTCACCTGTCCTTAACTATCAGGCATGATGGTAATCTCAACCCATCCAAGAATTCTAGTAACAAGCCAAAGGGAGAAGGGAAGTGGAATACTATGCAGTAAAGTGTAAGCTTACTAGGGCGGGAGCCAGTCTGAGTAGCTACTGCAAATCTGGCTGATGTAGTGCCAGATACCACAATACATTCATTTTTAAATTTTCATAACAATCTTATCGTTCCCTTTTTACGAATAAAAGCAGTCAAGCTTCAGGGAGTTAATTAACTTGCCTGAGATGGTATGTCTAGCAAGATGGAGTCAGAGCTCCTGATTTCTTCTCTGGCTTTCTCCCTTCTTCCCTCTCTCCCTCTGCCCACCTTCACTCAGGGAACAAGAGGAACACCTGACAGCTGTGCTTGGGCGGAAGGATGGAAAGACGGTAGAGCGTAAAGGCAGGGGTGTAAAGGGACATGGCTGGAAGAGCTGGCTGTGCCCAATCCTAATTTAGGGTCAAGGGGGCTGCCTTGTGCTTTGGCACTGCAGAGAAGCCATCATTGTACAACAGGCAGATGTCCGCATATTATTCTCACAAAATATGTATTTATATCTTATATATGTACAACATTCTGACTTTTTATTATATAGCAATTTGTATTACTTATATGATATAGTGCAATTTTTCATTTAAAATATTTGTAATCATCTTAAATGAATTTTTAAAATATTTTATTTTTTTGAGAGAGTGCAGAGCAAGAGGGAGAGCGTGCATGAGCAGTGGGGAGGGGCAGAGGGAGAGGGAGAAGCAGACTCCCCACTGAGCAGAGGGCCCGATGTGGGGCTCGATCCCAGGACCTGAGCTGAAGGCAGACACTTAACTGACTGAACCACCCAGGTGACCCCATGTTAAATGAATTTTAATGGCTCAACTACACTAGAATAATACATATACATGAGGGGGCATTTTTCTGTAAAGACCTAGTTTAGGAAATGTGCAATGTTTATGTGCAATGCCTTCATTTAATTAATAGCAACCCATTCAATGACAATAACATGTTGGAGAAGGATTCCCTTGTGAACATGCAGCCTGGAAGCCTCCCTCCTCATAGATCCTGTTGATCACACTTAGACTTGCCTGTTACATCCCTATGCTTCCTTTCTCTTCCCATGCCACTAGCTGTTGTCACTCACCCTCACCACCTCACGAACCCCATAGCTGAGAACCCCACTGGTGGCTCTCTCCTTGACCTAACCCACTTAACACAGTGCTCAGATGACTCATGACTAAAAAGCATCTGTCCTTTTTCTGGGCACTCACACACTACTTCCAGGAATTAAAACCAACTTCTTATCTGATCCCTTTAGGTCTTGTCTTCTTAGGGGCCATATATTACCTATCCATGCTTATGTCCCACAAATCATAGACATGAATTCTACATACCCACAAAGCTTTGTTTTTCTAGAAACACAGTGGAAATTTTCTGTCTCGATGCATTTGCTCTTGTTGTGTTCTTCACCTAAAACACACCTCCCACACTGCTATTTTCCCCAACATAGAGCTTGATTCTCTCTTAGGTCCTAACCATCCCGCTGCACATCTTATGTGCCCCGTGCCAGTGTCACTGGATTCCCTTATCTTTGCAATATCAGCCTTTTACCCCAAATCACTGCCATATTAATTATTAAATTTGATAAGACAAGTTGTGAACATGGTAAAATTTTCTACTGTGATGCAAAAGGGGAATGTAGAGAAATGAATTTGTATTTGAAAGTAAAATAGAAGAGCTTACTTTCTAAGTAGTTGGCCAAGCCTGTTTGGGGTTGGATACTTTCATTAGTTATGCCCCTGAAAGTTTTTTTATTATATCCTTCAGTTGTTTAATAATGAATTAATACATGTGTGTTGTAATTTCTTTGGAAACAAGATAGTCATTTTATTCTATCCTTAAAAATATTTCTCATAGGGGACGCCTGGGTGGCTCAGTCGGTTAAGCGGCTGCCTTTGGCTTAGGTCATGATCCCAGCGTCCTGGGATGGAGTCCCACATCCGGCTCCTTGCTCGGCAGGGAGCCTGCTTCTCCCTCTGCCTCTGTCTGCCACTCTGCCTGCCTGTGCTCTCTCTCTCACTCTCTCTCTCTCTCTCTGACAAATAAATAAATAAAATCTTTTAAAAAATTTCCCATAATCATTATCTATAAACTGGCACCCCTCTTTTTAATACTCACACATCTTCCCAGCATACTGTTGGTATATTTTTCAGTTTTCAAAATCATTATAAGTGCCTGAAATACAGGGAAACAAACACTCACTGAGTGCCTGCATTGCTCCAATGAGCTAAATTCATGTCTCATTCTTAAAATTGATGAGAACATAAACTTTCAAAGTACTTTATTTTAACTATATTATAAATTGGTGTGATATTCATTATTGTTGTATAATTATGAGTTCATTGGGTATTCATATGGATGTCCCATGAAGTGCCAGAGTTGTTACACTTTAATTTACTATTAGTTAATGGATGCTGAAAATGTTGTCAAATTTCCTAAAAAACACATTTTTAATGAACTTAATCTAGGAAGATGATGCCTATGACAATTAGCTTCCTTCTACAATGAGGAGAAAACTGATTTCTTATTTATTGAATGTTATTAACTTAAAATATCTGGTGGTCTAAAAACTACTATATTGCAGAGTCTACTAACAAAATGGCAAGGAAGATTAATGACTTGTCTATCTGTGTCTTAAAAGGTTGATCATAGTGTTTAGGTCATTTAAGTAACTAGATCAGATAAGCACATAGTTCACACCTTGTCAACACATTTGCCATTTATAGAATGGTACACCAGTCTAAAGATGACAAGAATGATTACATAGACATAAGTGAAAGCTTCCCAGTATAAATATATTTCATTTTGTCCATATTTGTAGAAAATCTCATTATCTGCAAACACTTTTGCTGGAGTAATCATCCCCAGAGGAAGCAATAGGCAAAGCAGAGGAGATGTGTGCAAGAGTGAAAGGAAAAGATGTGGGCAGTCAGAGCTCCAATAACACCATGTGTTTAAAAGAAGCTAGATGTTGACAAAAGTTGGAGAAGGGAGATAGCTATGAACGCTTTCTTAATTCAAAAATTCAGCAGTGGGATGTGCATTCTGATTCAAAATAGTATCTGGTCCCTGAACCCCAATCTACCTCTTCTAATTTTTCTCTAAAATAGACCTGAAGACATTTGCCTTCTGATTCAGAGACAGAGGGCCAGGATGCAGACCCTACTTGCCCTTGAGAGTCCTACTCCTTTAGGAAAGTATTTTCAACCCAGAAGCAGGACCATGTGCCAAGACTATAAGTCTCCCCAAATTCAAGGTAGAAGCAGGGATGACTGGATATGGCCAGATGCACTGACAGATGCTTATGTTGCTGAGGTGAAAGAAGAGAACAGCCTCACCCATTCCTGTGCATTTAAGGGTTCCAGAAGAAATGTAAGAAATGTCGTTTGTGCATTATTTCAAGATTTCTTCAACAACTCAACCAAATAGTGAAACCATGAATATTCCAATTTAACTCTCTCAAAATAGCACAGTTAATATGAGGCTAGATATAAATCCAGGCAAAAGTAACATCAGAAGCGAACCTACAGTGTAACTTGGAAGGTATGATCTCCACAATTAAACTCTTCTAGGAAAGAGACGAAAAGGAAAGCATTCTGGAAACTACAATTTTTCAGAAAATTAGAAGACAAAGAAGTATGGGTAGAAGAAATAGGCCACCATGAGAAACTAGAACTTTTATCAGGAGTATTATACATTAACCAATGCTGAGCTGAGAAGGGATTTGGCCACCTTATCTGTGCTTTGGAAATAGGACTCAGATTTGTTAATTCACTGTGTCCCTTGACAAATACAGACTCTGTGTTTCTTGGTTGACACCAGCTCTTAGGAGACTTGCTTTGTTTGAGGAAATGTAATGATTAAAACCACCTGTACCTTTTGACTACTTTCACCGATTCTCCTATCACCCACCCCTGGAAAACACCAGTCTGTTCTCTGTTTCTCTGAGTTATGATTTTTTTTTTTATTCCACATGCAAGTGACATCATACAATATTTTACTTTCTCTGTCTGACTTAATTCACTTAGGATAATGTCCTTGGGGTCCGTTTATGTTGTCACATATGGCAGGATTTCCTTCTTTTTTTAATAAAGAAAAATTGTGACTGTGTGAGGTGACAAATGTGTTAACTAACCTTATTGTAGTAATCATTTCACAATACACATATATATCAAATCACTACATTGCACATCCTGAACTTATACAGTATCGTATTTAATTATATATCAATAAAGCTAAAAAAAAAAAAGAAAACACAGCTGGAGCCTACGAAAAAGAACTACAAAAAAGGAGGAAAATGCCACTTGTAAGACTTAGAGAATATCTATATTTATAATATAGATATTATATTATATTTAATACATATATATCATATAAATATTATATATATATAAAATGCCACTTATAAGACTTAAAGAATATCTATATTTGTAATATACATATTACAAGTATCTATATTATAATATAGAGAATATTTATATTTATATGTAGCAGTAGAAAATTTCATGAAACTATATGGTCTCTCAAACAGGATACCATAGAACATGGTTTCCATAAAATCATAAGAACAATGTAATAAGGGAAGCAGTTTAAAGAAACAAATGAAAAAGAATGAAATGCCAAAGATACAGTATGAGATAAGAAATACATAACTGAAGTTTCAGAGGGAAAGGGGAATCATTAAAGTAGAAAACATCTTTGAAGAAATAACAGACAAAAACTTGCAAATTCAGTGAAGGACATAGAAGTATAGATTCAAGAATCTCAAAATACCACAAACAGGATAAATTCAAAGGAACCACTCCTGGATACATCATAATCCCACTGCTAAAAGCCAAGGATAAAGGAAAACCTTTCCAAAACCCCTAAGAAAAAACAATACATTAAAATGATTCAAATGTGGGACACCTGGGTGGCTCAGTTGGTTAAAATGATTCAAATGTACACAAACTACAGATTTCATATCAGAAACTATGGAGGCCAGGAGACAGTAGAAGAGCATCTTTAAAGTGCTCAAAAAACTATCACTTCAGAATTCTAAGTTCAATGAGACTATCCTTCAAGAGTGAAGGATAAATAAGAACATTTTCAGATGAATAAAAACTAAGAAAAATCATTGTCAGTATAACTGCTTTACCAGAAATGCAGAGAGAAATTCTATAAACGGAAGAGAAATGATGTAAGAGGGAAGCTGGAACTTCAGAAATGAAGGAAGGGCAATAGAAATGATACATTTCTGGGTAAATATGAAAACTATTTTCCTCTTAAGATCTTTGAAATACATATGACTACTAAGCTCTAAAATTATATCACTGTCTTGTGAGATTTCTCAATGTAGGAATACATAACCCATACCACACTATAACAAAGTGGGGAGAGTGGTAAGGGACTTGTATGGTTGCAAGGCTTTTAGATCATATATCGAGTGGCACAACATTACTTCTAACTAGACTGTGAAAGGTTAGGTTATGGATATTATAATCCATAAGCAGCCTTGAAAATAAAACAAAAGATATAGGCATTATCTAAAAATACTTTAACATGAAATGCTAATATATTGAAACAACTTAAAGGAAGCAGAAAAGGGAAACAGATAAGGAAACAGAAGAACAAAAATACTACAAGCAGAAAACATAATAAAATGATGGGTCAAATAGCAATATTGATAATCATACTAGGTATTAACAGTATAAAACAGGGATCAGCAAATTATAGCCCAAAGGCCTAATCTCGCCAATCACCATTCATTCATTCATTTCATATGCCTACAACCTAAGAATAGTTTTACATTGCTGAATAATTACATTTTAAATAACTATATAAATACCTATAAAATCCCCTCAAACTTGCCTCTTAAACTGCAAAACCTAATAAACTTACTATCTGGCTTTAAGAAAAAGTTTGACTATCTCTGTCCTAAACATGACCATTAAAAGACAGATACTGACAGAGTAGATTTAAAAGAAGCAAGACTTAACTATAGACACACTTTAAATATTAAGACACAGATGATTTGAAAGTAAATGGATGGAGCATAACCAAATGCTCAAACAGCAGGTATAAGAAGTCTGGCATGGCTATTTAATATCAGATAAAATGGATTTCAAGGCAAAGAGAGATGTTTCATACTATGATAATGATAACATAATTCGTTCATTAGGACACTGTAATTACAAGCAAGTAGGCCCCTAATAAGAAACCCCAAAAATACATGAAACAAAACTTAGCAGGGAGAAACAGACAATTCCATCATCACTCTAGGAGATTTTAACACACTTCTTTCAGCAGTTGATAGAAATACACAAAAAATGAGTAAGATCTGAACAAGACCAGTCACCTTTATACAAGTGACATTTAGAGGGCACTACATCTAGCAACAGCAGAATATACATTCTTTTCCAGTGTACATGGTGTGTTCACGGAGATAGACCTATATGTGGGCCATACACCGATTAAAGGCATTAAAGTCCTATAGAGTGTATTCTCTGACCACAACAAAATTAAGTCAAAAATAAACAATTACAACATATTTAGAAAAGCTGTACCTATCTGGGAAATAATTAACACAACTCTAAACAATTCATGATTCAAAGACAAAATCACAAGGGAAACGAGTAAACACAGAACTAAATGAGAACTAAAAAAATGGCACATCGAAATGTATGGGATGCAGTTAAAGCAACTATTGGACACTTAAACTCTAAATGCTTGCGTTAGGAAACAAATACCTAAAGTCACTAACCTAAGGTTCTACCTTAAGAAACTAGACAAGTAAGAGAAAGTAATCTTAAAGAAAGCAGGAGGAAAGAAATAAAGATAAAGCTGAAATCAAGGAAATAGAAACAGACAATAAGGAATATTAACAAAGGCAAAGCTGAATCTTTGAAAACCACAAAATTGCCAAGCCCTTAACACTGATCTGGAAAATTAAGAGAACACATATCATCTATACCAAGAAGGCAAAGGGGGTTATCACAGCAGTCTCTATTGTTACTGATCATTGTAACTGATATTGTAAATGATAACAAGAGAACACTATAAGCAACTTTACGCCAAAAACTTGGCAAGGTTGATGAAGCAGATAGATTTAACAGTTAAATTATCACAATTGCCCATGAACAAACAGAAAATCTAAATACCCGTCTTTTTATTAATGAAAGTGAATTTATTATGAAAAACTTCCCCAAAAGAGAAAACCCCAGGAACAGATAGTTTTACTGGTGAGTTTTATCAAACACTCAAGGAAGAAATAATGCCGAACTTCCATAAACATTTTCAGAGAGCAGAGGAGAGATCACTAACCAACAATTTTCAGGAGGTGAGTATAACAATAATACTAAAGCTTGACTGAAGGTTTTCTTAAAGAGTGAAAATCACAGATACCTCTCATGAAATAGTTGAAGAAATTACCAACAAAATAACTCAAATCCAGAAATATATGAAGAGTAATACGTTATGACTACATTGGGATTTATTTTAAAAATTCAAAGTTGACTTAAAACTTGAAATCAATCATGGCTTCTTGGCATTTTGGCTAAGATCAAATGAAAACTTGAAATCAATGTAATTCACAATATAAAATGAAAACGGAAGGAAAAAAAAATCTGCAGAGATAGCATTGTTTAAAACCATCTTCATGATAAGTAAAAAATTAAAAACAGTAAGGAATTTCTCAAACCAATAAAGGTCATCTATGAAACACCTATATATGATATTATACTTAATAGTGAACAAGGAACTGCTTTTCCTGAGATCAAGGACAAGGCAAGGATTCCCACTCCTATTCAACATCAATATTGAATTTTTTAAAAAGGAAGAAATACAAGGCATAAATATCAGAAAAGGAAGAAGTAAAATTGTTCCTATTTCAGATATTTAACTACTTTCATAAAATACCTTAAGGAATCTATAGAACTATTGGAAATACAAAATTTGGTAAGTTGCACAATGTATATACTCATTAATATAAAATTATTTATAATATGGGGACACCTGGATGACACAGTCAGTTAAGCATCTTAGTCTTGATTTCGGCTCAGGTCATGATCTCAGGGTTGTGAGATCGAGCCTTGACTTGTGCTCCATGCTCAGCATTGAGTCTGCTTAAGAGTCTCTCCCTTTCCCCTTGCTCTCCAACCCATGCTTGCTCAATCTCCCTCTCTGTCTCTCTCAAATAAGTAAATAAATCTTTAAAGAATATATTCTTATATAAATTCAAAACTACATGATACTAGGAAATAAACATTTTTACAATTCCATTTATGGTAATGCCAGAAGTTACAAAATACCTAAGAACAAATCTAACAAAAGATATTTATGACCTCTGCACTGAAAATTACAAAAATGACTGACAGAAATCAAAGAAGATCTAAATAATTGAAAGATGCATCATGTTCATGGATTGGAACTGGCAATTCTCCCCAAGTTGGTCTATAGATTCCCTGCAATTTCTAACAAAACTCCAGCAGTTTTTTTTCTCCTTCTCTCTCTTTTTGTAAAAATTGGCAAGCTAATTCCTAAAATTTATTTAAAAAATGCAAAGGATGTAGGAAATCCAAAATAATGTAAGAAACAAAACCTGGAGGATTTCCTTTACCTGATTTCAAGACTTACTATTAACCTACAGTTTGAAATTGGTAAAAATAAAGACATATAGATCAAAGGAATAGAATAGAGAGTCTAGAAATAGACCCATATGTATATAGTCAATGATGTTTTGATGAAAATGCCAAACCAAGTTGATGGGGAAAGGATAATATTTTCAACAAAAGAGGCTGGATCAACCTAGTATCTGTGTGGGGAAAAGCGAACATCAACTCATAACTCATATCATACACAGAATTAACTAAAAATTGATCATAGCACTAATGTTGAACATAAAAAAATATGAAACTTGCACAAAAACAAAAAAACATAACATAGATGATCTTGGAGGTGGGCAAAGGTTTACTAGGTAGCATAGAAAAAACTAAACACAAAAGAAAGAAATGATTAGATTTCATCAAAATTAAATACATTTGCTCTCCAAAAGATACCTTTAAGAAAATGAAGAAGTAAAGATACCTTTAAGAAAATGAAAAAGCTAAGACATAAAATATTTGAAATGGCATATATTTAACAAAGAATTCTTTCTAAACTATGTAAAGAATACTTACAAAATTAATAAGACAATTAACCCACTTAATCAAAGACAGCACACCAGAAAATAAAAATAAGAAGTGTACCTGTTGTGTGATCACATTTATGCAGAACTGTAGAACACACACACTAATCTACACGGATCGAAAGCTAGCCAGTGGTTGCCTTGCAAAAAATGATTGTCTAGGGAAACAGAGTAAAGTTTTGGAGGTGATAGAACATTCATGATCATGATTGTGGTGACGGTCTTGTGGGTGTATACATATGCTGACATTTATCAAAATGTGCACTTTAAGTTAGTGTAAGTTATTGCATATCTTTATACTTCAATTAAGTTGCAGAAATCATAATGTGAACATCAGGGAGGTCTAGGGATAGTTTTAAGTGTTGATATTTTGCCTTATTTCTTCTAGAGTTTTATGCATATAAAACTTTATATTATATGTAAACTTTATACAGATAAAGTTGAAATCTCTTTTCAGCTCATCTCAAATTTAGTTTTCCAACTAAGTTGTTTATATTTTCCTGCATATATATGTAAAAAAAATGTGTGGTTTCCATGCTTAACATTTATGCGAAAGTATCATACTCTCTCTATGCATCTCCACTGACTACACTGGCAGGAGTTATGAAGCTGCTAAATGTTAGCAAGAGTGGGGAGATACGGAACGCCTGTGCACTAATTAAGTATACACATGCACTTAAGGCCAATCAGTTCTGCTCTGGGTAGATGGCCCTAAGAAATCATCAAGTTCAGGAAGAGATATATACAAGAAAGTTGACTGCCGCATTATTTGTGGCATCAAGGCCTTGGAAGCAATCTGGGCGTTCATCACTGAAAAAGAGGCTAGGTAAAAAAATGGTGGCAAGATGCGACGAAGTACTCTCTAGTCGTCAGCAGCAACACGTGAGCGGAACTTCCAGTAACTCAGATCTTGTAGTTGACGTACTCAGCTTTCCCTCCCAGACAGTCTCCTCTCTGCTGTGAGAAGCTGACCCATACGGTCAACAGTAATGAACTCCAATACCTTCTGGTTCCCGGTATTGTTGCACTGATGGGGGCTTTGGAACAAGAATGGGAGGAGAATATTTTTATTTAGGAAGGAAAGAGGAGAGTGAAAAGACAGTATTTGTTCCTCTGACTCCTCTCTGCCAGGTCTCCATGGCAGCTTACTCCTCTTCTCAAGGCAACTTTTTCTACGTGACTTCCAGGGTGAAGTACACATTCCCTCCCATCAGTCACCCGTTGGGACTGCGAGTGTTAAAAGCTCAGCTGCCACTAGCTGTAGTCACTGTGCTGCCACTTGGTGGGCCCTCTCCCCACATCTTTGTCATCTTTGCAAGTAAGTCTTCTTTGGATTGTCCTGGATTTGAGTATACAGAAGAATTTGGCAATAACTAGTAAAACTGAAGATGGGCATTTTCTGATGCCCCACTTCTGGTTATATACCTAGAAAACTGTCACTCATACGTGTACCAGAAGAGATACACAAATTATATATATAATGTAACATTATATATATATACATATATATTTGTATTGTTTATGTATATATAACATAATGTAATATAAACATGATGTTACATATATATGTTTATGCATATATACATATATTGTATATATGTCTATATTCTGAAAATATCCTAAATTCAGGAGTTATTTTGGTCAATTTGTTTTTCCAAGGGATTCAAAACCATTGGGAAAGATATTACAAATTAAATAACTTCAATTCAATAGCCCTAGACCATTGGCCCAGAACATTCCATTTGTTTTTGGTAATAGAAAAAATCCATAGTTTCTAAAGTTTGAGTAAGAGTTATTTTTGGAAGAGAACAAAATCTCATGCCCTTGTCCTTTCAGAACACCTTAGGTAAAATTGCACATCTACCTGAGCGGTACAATTCTCCCATACGTAAACAGCAGAGCACACTTTATTGTGCTTGGTCACATTATAATGCAGCTGTGCTTCATGCAAAGTAAAAATAAATGAATGTAAAATGAAGCCGTTTGCTTAAAATAACGGAGTTCTTGATTTTAATTGTCTAAGTTAATGAAAACAAATTGATATCAATGCAGATGTCATGACTTCGATATCATGTCTTACAACATATGTCAATTATTTTGCACACAAAAAAAATCGTTCAGTATTTTCCTGATCCTCTGAGTGGAACATAATTTGGTCAATCATCCTTTCATGTGAAGTGTCCACCTTCATGAGCTCAGGATGGTAAAGCGAGCAATACATAATCCTCAGAATTACTATGGTCAGCTAGTGCTGCCTGCCTGTGGTAGGCCAGAGGGTGAGAATGTTTCTTTAACTTCTGGTTTGATCCATTTTTCCTCCTTCCTATGTGGGCTCTAAGAATTCAGCTGCAGAGAAAAACACGAACAATGAACTACCAATTCCTCCATCTTGGTCATCCAGGGCTTTGGAGACCTAGTTGGATCTCTTTAGGTAATCTGTCACATGGGAATGGAGAAAAGGAATCCAGCTTCACTACACTCCGAATAAATTTCTGCCATTCTGAACTAAGCACATTTTCCAACATATCTTGTTCTATTTTTAGAAAGAAATTGCTAATATCTACACAAATAAACAGATGTTGAATATAAAAGATTTGTGGGGTTTTTTTTCAGTTTGAGTGAAAATAGTTGTATTTTATTTATCAAGTATCTATATTCGATTACCCAAAAGGATAAACATTAAAATTAAAAAGCGGTGTGCTCAACTGTAGCAATATCTAAAGCCTGTTTGGTTTGTGTTACATTCTTGTAAAGACAATAATCATTAGTACCAAAATTAGCTAAGGTAAGAAAAATATTTCCCTGTACCATCTTCTAGGCAATAAAAAGAAATTGCAAAATCTCTTGCAGTTGAACTGTGAAGGCTTTAGTCAGGTAGCCCTTCCGTAGAGTTAATACTCCTCCCATTTTTGAACCTGTGTGCCCTTAAGGGAGCAGTTCACTACTCTGAATCTCAGTCTCTTCACCTATAAAATAGGAATAATTGTTTTTATCACAGAGTTGGTGAATATTAAAGGCAAAATCACTTGGTATGGTGGAAACTACTATCATTCTCTCTACATAAGAGAACACAGAACCACACAAGGTCAGGTAGTTGGCCCACAACTACATAGCTGGCAAGTGAAGAAGCAAGGCTTTGAGCTTTGGACTTCTTGCTGGAGCTTGCACTCATACCATGGTGCTTAGTGACTCTCAAATGCTTCTTCATTATTTGCAGAGAGAAAATGGAAAATGTCTTAGTGTCTGCCTTGTCTGAATCCAATCACGCATTCATTCTCTCATTGGCGGACCATTCATTCAATGTCTATTATGTGCTAAACCCTGTGAAAGATACTGAGGGAGAATTTGTGGAAGAAAACTAAGATATCCCTTGGTCTCTATTCTTAATAAAGGCATTGTTTAATTGGGAAATAGACCAATAAATCAAATATTATAATGCAGTATGATAAATGCAAGTGAGATAAGCACAAAGTACTATGGACATGTACAAGAGAAATACCCTAAATCTGTTAAGGAAGTGGGGAGTGGGGTCAAGGAAGGAGGAAATTTAGAAAAGGCCATGCTGAAGGGTGATTTTAAATGATGGCTACAGAAGACAATGGGGAAGTGTTTGCAGGTAGAAGAAACAACTTGGGAAAAATCTCTGTTATGAGAAAGAGTAAAATGTGTGAGGTAGAAAGTAGTACATGAAGGAGTGTGGCAATTCAAGAGAATCATGAAGAGCTGGAGGGGAGAGTGATGGAGATGAGCCTTGTCCAGAGGGAAACAAGAAGTCAGGTTCAGAGAAATCTTGTGAACTAAGGAGTTCTTACTATATCTTGGCACTCTTGCTAGGGGTGTCATTTTCAGATTTTACTCTAGAGACATAGATCTGGCAGTCTTGGATACAATCACCCTCTCCTGGAAAGGGAGAGATGCACAAGAACAATTCAAGGATTTGTTGTGCACATCTACTGTTTTTGCCCATTCGGCTTCATCCCCCCATCTTTTAGGAACAGGCCTCACTTCCTGTGTAGAATCCATCTCATATGGTTTAACTTGGATTGATCCCACACCTGCTGCCATAGCCAAGGTTTAGACAAACAATTCAGGCTAATTAAAGTACCCCATCCCCTTGTCCACTGTGACAGGATCCTGGATGTTCATGTCACCCAGGGCTGGCTAACCAAAACTTATTCCAGTTCTATTGGACAAATTATAACCCTTTGTACAGAAATAATAATACTGCACTTATGTGTAATTCTGAAGCTCAAAGTTAAGTCAAGTGGTCCAAATTCACATATGTTTCTTCTAAGTAGTGGACATCTATGATTCCAAAGCATACTTTTCTGTAATTCCAAATATTACTCTACTGTGTTTAAAACCTTTTAGGTTACATCTTAAAGAAACTTAGTCTAAGTACAAAACAGGGAATTTGTTGGCATATATAGAAAGCCAGTGGCATACGGTCTTCCAGCATGGCCAATCCCAGAGGCTTAAAACTATTTCATCATGGCACTCTCAATAGGCCATCCACCACATGACAGATGATACAACCTCATTCTTTAGGCTAATCAACCCCCAGCAGACCCTCTTTCCCGGTAACTGGCAGAAATAAACTGGTCTGAAAATTGGTGTATGATTTTACCTACGTATACACCTGCTGGCTGAGTTCCAGCAGTTCAAATCACGAGACAGTGACATCTGGTAGTGACACACCCAAATTGCAGTTTCAATTAATTTGAAAAACATAAATCTGTTACAATTTGCAGGAAGTATGGCTTGGAGTTTTTCTGTTGTGATATCACAGAACTCTTAAGTTTTCAAGGTATGTGAGGTTTTAGTTACTGAAATCAGAAGGAAAATGACTTGAAAATGATAGTTCCATAATCAGTCTGGTCCTTAAGATCTGGCTACAAAAATTCTAAAAGATAAAGGAGTGTCTCAGCTCACTCTTCTACCAAGAGAATAGAAACACTCTGAAAATTATTGAAATGTGTTTCATACCCTCAATAGTATGAGCCTGCTTCAACTGTAGGTGCAATTTTTAGAAATAATACAAATGAAATAATGTAGCTTCCTCACTCCCTCCCACAAGAACAACAAAAAGAAAAGAAGCCACACACAAAAACTTCATGGGTCATTATGTTATTTGAGGTTGTGGATTAAAATAAATTAAATCGTTTTGTTTTCTACCACGAAATCCCACCAGACAAATCTTGCCTGTTGAGTCCTAGTATCTAATGGGCTAAATCTGTAGGAAATATTTTTCTACTTTTTTTCCTTCTTCATTACAACATTTTTCAAGTGATCCCAGGAGCTGATTATCAGACTATGAAAAAATGTTAGAATGTCCAACTGGAAGAAAGAAAAATTACTTAATTTCAAATCTGTTTTACAAATGAGTCCAGATATTCACTTACTACATACATAAAAATAGGCATATATTGATAACGTATCTTAATAATACCATTAATTATAAACCATTTCAAAAACTATGAGATAAAGAGCAACCACATTTAAAAGCTTTAAGATCTAAAGGCCAAAATTTTGCATAAAAATGCTTATTTTCCAGGACAAAATGTCTTGACTTTAACAAAATCTGATATATGTAAATAGTTCAAATAAAAAAACTCATGGTACAGGAACAGAGTAAGTTTCAATAATGAGGCTTACTCTTATTTGGGGAGGCTTTTTATTTAAGTCTTCTGCTTAAGAAGTATTTCATAGAATACCAACTCTCCATACCCTAACAAGTTTAGCTCCTCACATTAGTGACATTTTTACTATTTAGTATGATTTGCATTTCCCCATATTTATACCTTTCCCTAAAAGTCAATCGTTCTCATGTGCTGTCAGCGCACTACTTTCTAGAACGATTCTGCATTTCTACTAACACGAACATTTCTCTGATGTACTAGGTATGATATGATCATTATTTTCAGTGAAATTTATTTTCAGGTACAGAGATTCAAATAAAAATTGGTAATGGGTGTTGAGTCTGTTCTTCTGTAATGTGTCCATTCCTTATAGAAATCCCACAGTGAGGGGGATTATGACCTTCAATACTCTGAATTCCTTTCGAGATGCCTCACCTACAGGAGAAAGATCTGGCAACACCTGCTTGTGAAAAAGATCAAGAGGAAATTCTGAAACAGGCACATTTATGAGTGCTTGCTGTCTTTTACCATGATTACTAATGTTAAGTTTTCTCTTGACATAAGCGATAACCACATTTTCTCAATGTATTTAACTCTAATTGCATGATTCTTTCAAATACGATCTGGCATTTAAAATTGTTTTAGAAGCACATTGTCTACTAATTATTTAACTTACACTAAAAAAGAAAACTTCCACCCTTTGTCTAAGTTATTTCCAGCATTCTAAATGTGCTCATCAAAAGTGAGACAAAGCTCTTGACTTTATAGAAGATATTCTGATTGACTCTATAGAAGAACTGACCTAAAGAGCAGAAAGACAAGCTTTGTAGACCAACATTTACATCGTCCTCATTCTGAGATAAATTCTTTGGATCAAGGTAGGGTTATATAAAAATGACTCTATTCTAATTACTTTTGGGGAGTAATATATTATGAACATCCAAGACCAATATTTAGTAAATCTCCATGAAGAAGATGATAGTAAAAAATTCGAGAACCTTGCCGCACGGAATCAATCTTTTCTTTTCTCTTTTTTTCCCCTATCAAAACGAAAACAAATTCTAATTTTGATGGAAAACCCAGAGCAAAGAGGAAGGGCAAAGATGGTGTCTGCACCTCATGTACGTCCTCTCACCCTCATTGTTAGGGAGACTGAAGGTTCTACTTTGCTCAGGACAGTCCTGGCTCATGCCTGCTGTCCCTGAATAATTAATAATCAATCTCCATTTCACTGTCCTTTGAGAGTGGTTTGGACATTAAACATGTGCCCCATTTGTAGTAGACACTGCAAACCAATGTGGCTTCTGATACGGTGTTTCAGGCAGCTACCGCCAATCAATCATAGCTTAACACTAATTGAAAGAGAAATTAGGTGAATGGCATTCAAATAAGACTGAGAGCGCAGTATGAAAAAAAGGGAAATATTTGTCATGTTAAAGTGTTGTCTTCCTTACTCCCTTCCCACTAAATTATAGTAGAAAGAGCAAAGTACTAGGTATCAGGAAGTTTTGTTTTTTGTCTTGATGATCTCTTGGCTTCAATTTCTTTATTTTTGAAATTAGAGTGTTGAATTAGATGAGCTGTAGGATTCTTCCCAGCTCCCATTCTGTGACTATGGTCCTGGTGTCTGACTGGCTAGCTAAGTGAAGGGGCTTTTTAATCTTATAATTAACTGGTAAATTGTGCTGTAGTGGCAGTTAACTAAGGTGCAGTATTATTATTATTATTATTATTGGTGTGTGTATAGAATATTCTTCAGAAAGAGTTCATCCCATCTTTCAGCCTCTGCCCTCCCCATTCACACAGGTGAAAGAGGATCATACAGACACACTTCCTGAGCCCCAAACATTGATTACATTAAACATCCCCTCCCAAATTTAAGATATCTCCAACAGAATTACCATTGACCTCCCAAATTTAACATATCCCAAACAGAATGACCATGTTGCTTCCTTACAGGGCTTCCTCCTCCCAGCTCTCCCATCTCAGATAATAGCATCACCATCTACCTTATTCCTCAAATACCGGTTGTGGTTCACAAGGGCACCGATAGGGTTTGGACAATGTTGAGGTCTCTCCTCTTAAGGAGTCTCTCTGTCTCTCTTCCCTCCATCTGTGTCAACCCTTCCACCCTTTCGGTTCCTTGTATGATTCTGGCTCATACTCCAATACCTTCACTCCTCCCCTTTCCTCTGACTGGAGCCTTCTTCCCTTCTCTAGATGACTTAGCCTTGTCCTTCAGGCCTCACCATACCTGCTCCTCCTCAAAGAAACCTAATTTCTTGAGGCACCAGGGTGGCTCCGTCATTAAGTGTCTGCCTTCGGCTCAGGTCATGATCCCAGAGTCCTGGGATCGAGCCCCACATCAGGCCCCCCACTCAGCGGGGAGTCTTCTTCTCCCTCTCCCTCTGCCTGCTGCTCCCCCTGCTTGTGCTCACTCTCTTTCTGTCAAGTAAATAAATAAATTCTTAAGAAAGAAAGAAAGAAAGAAAGAAAGAAAGAAAGAAAGAAAGAAAGGAAGAAAGAGAGAGAAACCCAATTCCTCACCCAAGATGGTCGGCTCTTCCCACAGTGTCCCCTGCTGCATCATCCACTCACCCTTGTGTGAACCGTAGTTCACATGCCATCAACTGCTCACTGTTTGCTGAATCTACCAAACATTTCAGACATTGTATTTCTCTAGCTCACTGCTTTATCTCAGTGCCCAAATTTTTATAAAGGCAAATACAGGAGCCAAAACATACATAAATAAATGACTCCATGGATTTCTGAACATCATTTAACACTTAACTTCATCATGATAATGTCACGTATTAAACTTCTTCATTGCTCAAGCAAAAGAGGGAATTGCTGGCCTGAGCTGGACTTAAGGCCTAGAGCTTAAAAGCCCTCACCAGGACAGCCTCACTTGCTCTCAGCTCCTCTCTTCTCCTTCCACTGCCCCACATTCCCACTCTCCCCAGGGTCTGCTGCATTCTCCAGAAAGCTCTCTCAACTGGCAGGGACGGGTGCTCCCTGCTCACTCAACCCAACGTTCAGGCCCAGTCTTAAAGCTATGATTTCAGAAAGAGAGTGTTGCCTTGGTTTTCCTGCACCCATATCAGTCTCCCGAAAGAGGCCTGGAGCCGGGGGGAGCTCCCTGGGTGTGGTGCTGAATTTTGCATCAACTTAGCTGGGCTATGGTATCTACCTGTTTGGTCAGACACTGGTTAAGTTGTTGTCCTGAAGGTATCCTGTAGATGTAACACCTAAAACCAGTAAAGTAAAACAGATTGCCCTCCTGATGTAGGTAGGTCTTATCCAGTCAGCTGAAGGAATTAGAAGGGAAAACAGGTTTCCCAGAGAAGGAAGGAAGGAATTCTGCCTCCAGACTACGACATAGAAACCTTGTCTGAATTTCCATCCTGACATCCCGTCCTAAGTTTCAGACTCAAGACTATCACATCTGCTTCTGTCTGAATGTCCCGCCTGAAGACTTCAAACCTGCCAGTCTCCCCAATCACATAAGTTAATTCCTTAAAACAAGTCTCTCTATCCCTGTATATCCTATGGATTCCATTTCTCTGGAGAATCCTGTTACACTGGCCTACTTCAGCACAGGCTGAATGAAGCGTCTGGTTCACAAAACTACCGTAGTCACATTGAGAGAGGCAGGCAGGCAAAACTGTGAGACACTCTTATGTATTCTCCAATATTAAAAACTTAGGCATTTTATTTAGGTTATTAATATATCATTCTTTTTTCCCCCAGAGAAAAATGTATTCTTCAGTATTCCTATCCTCCATTCAAATTCTTGAACACAAGTGACCGTTCTCCCTCACAGAGAAAGGAGGGGGGCATATCTGATTATAACAACACTACTACCTGCTATATGACAACAAACCATAGTGTTTGGGGGAAAGTCCAATTAATCTGATACCAATTTTATCAAGATCTGGGCAAATGTTAGCTTTTCTTTAATGGAAAGGTAGAAGTCATAAGATAGTTCAGCTTTTGGATGTTTAAATAACCAGAAAGAGTTCAATCTAAGAGCTTTACTCTAATAGCTGGGAAAAATGAGCACTAAGGTATATTATTATAGCAGAAATGTAGGAGTTGTGAAAATGATCAAATGATAAATATATGATCTTCTTTCTTGGATTATGGTTGTTAAAATGTCTTTGGAATTGAGGAACAAAGCCTCAAAGGCAACATTCATAATGGCGTCAAACTGATAAAAGGGATGCTTTATTTCTCTTTTGGGAGATTCAGAAGAAAATAATTTGGCCAAATATGAAACCACAGGATTATTCTTTTGTAAGAATATTGATCTGAAAACTCAAGCTAAACCAAACTATACTGTACCTTTATTGTTAAGAATTACAGCATCTCTACCTAAAAATCTCCTATCAATGATAAAATTGACTTAAGTATTCTGCATACATTTCCTTGTTTTGCTCTTCTTTTGATATATTGTCAGAATAGCAAGCCGTGAGTGTTTTAATAAGATAGGATAATGGTCTATCAGTTCATTGGGCTTAACTACAAAATGATAAATTAGAAGTAGACATGAAAGAGCATTTCATTTCTTAAAAATAGAAAAGAATATAATTTGGAAGATGTTATATGCTGAGTATATGCTTAGAATTTCTACAATCACTCATCAAAAATGAACTACCTTATTTCAAGGATATTCAAAGGTATATAATCAGTCATGCATTTTTTACAAAACATTAAAAGGTTTACAAACCACTCAAATTACTCACTGGAAATCCAAATTGATTGTTTCATACTAACAGCTATTTTCTTTGTGAATACAACACTATAATCACATGTATAGCCTTATTACACATTGATTGTGCGTATGCAGAGGAAACACATAATAAATGTTTTAAATGCAATGAAAAAAAAACTCCCAGAATGGAAGAATCGATGTGTATTACAATTGCAAAGCCCTAAATATTAAGGGTGCACTGTGCAAAGCTGTACAGCAATGATCTTCTTGTCAAATCAAACAAAAACTATTAAGAATTTTGGCATTTTGATACGCATATGCACTTCGACACACATGTCACATGACATTAATGAAATATGTCTATGTATGTTTCTTTAACACTTCCAACAGAACCAATATGTCCAATAGGCGCTTGTCACCAAGCAGTCACCTTGGAAGGAACTCTTAAGTATTTTAGTGATCCTGTCATTGTGTAAAATATTTTGGGGGTGTGTTCTTATAAAGACTTCAACATATTTCAAATACCCTCAGTGGAGGCATGCTTTACCCATCAGAAACAGATTTGAAGCAAAAGTCATATGACTTGAAAGCTAATGAATAAAAAGCGTGACAAGTGTTGGGTAAGCCAATTTGTTGTAAAAATTATAGTGAAACCATAAAGCAATGAAACACCTCATTTTATATGACTCAATAAAATTCTGGAGCAGAGGCTCTAAGGACTTCCTGAGTGAAGGCAGCTTCACAGGATCAGGATAAGTTGCTTCTGTTTTCTCTTTCTTTCCATCTCATTTTAAATGATAAAGTATAAGTGAAAACCTAGTCTTTGGTGAAGAGTATTGAATTCAGCTAAAGCGTCTGGTCTATGTTTTCACCAACCTAACCTCTATCTATTCATTATTACAGGACAATAAGCACCTTAAAGAAAAATCACTGCCCACTCCTTAAAGACAATCAAGATTGAGAGAAACCTTAGAAACCATTTATTACAGGAAGCTATGAATCTCCTTTACAACATCTCTGTCCCCACAGCCACGCTGTCTATTCATGAACAGCTCTAGTGACAAGGAACTCATCATCTCTCAAACAGGACCCAAACTTGGACAGATGTTACTGCTAGAAAGTTCTCCTTTAAACTGTACCAGTATTTGCCCCCATCAGCTTCTGCCTCTGACTCTGCTTATCTCCTGGAGGTGATGTAGCATAAATTAAATCCCTCTTCTTCATGAAGTTCCTTTAAATATTAGAAAATAGATGCCATTTCTCTCCTGGTCTTTTCTATGTCAGGTTAAGTTGTGTGTATTATGTGTCTATGTGTTGTATATTCATTAATGTACTCGTTCATTTGATTAAATATTACTGGCCTTATAATGTATATCAAGCCCACATTCTAATCATGAGCAAATTAGATAGGTATATAGTGCATATCTCAAGAATTCTAGGTGGGGAGAAAGAGAATGAGCCAACAGGATAATTTCAGTTCATGATAAGTCTTTTGAATAAAATAAACAAGGTAATATGATAGAGAGTAACTGAGGGAAACAAAGCATTTGGGTATGAGTACTCAGTAAAAGTGACATTTGAGCTAAACGTGACAGATAAGAAGGAGCCAGCATGCAAAAGTCACTGCAGGCAGAAAGCAAAGCAGATACGAAATCCCTGAGGCACCAAGGACTTGGCAGATTTGAGGGACAGCAAGGAAGGCAGTGTGTTTGATCCCTGGGGAATGAGAAAGATGGGGAATGAGAAGATGAGTTTAGACTGGGGATGAAATCATGTAAGACTCTGTGGGATAGAAGATGTTGAATCTTATTGTAAATCCAGTGGGAAACTATTGAAGGATTAGAGTCAGGAAATTATGTAATCTTATATGTAAATATAAAAGATAACTCTGGCTGCTGGAGAATGGATTACAGGGGCCTGAGCAGATGCAGAGAGTTCAGTAAGAAGTCTACTGCAATAGTCCAGGCAAGACAACATGGTGGTTTAGACAAGAGAGGTGGTACTAGAGATGGAGAGAAGTGGTATGTGCAGGATATATTTAGGAGAAAGAGTTATTTAGACTTGCTTATAGTTTGGATGTGAGGATTTAAGGGAAAGAAGAAATAATGTTGATTTCCAATTTCATATCTGAGTGACAAGTTAGACATTGGTCCCATTTACTGTGATGGAATGTGAGCATTTTGGAGGAAGAACTGGGAGAAGCAGAGAAACTGAGTTATATTTTGGGCCTTTTAACTTTGGGGTATCCGACAGCTGAGTGGAGATATCACATAGGAGATTAAAGATATGCATCTGAAGGTCAAGAGGAGAGATGTGACTAAGGATGTCAATATGGGAGTCAATGTTATAGGGATGGTATTTAAAGCCATGGTATTGGTTATTATTAACTTAGGGAAGAAAATAGATGGGGACTAGGGGCTGAGAAAGGGTGTCCCATCATCTAGGGTTGAGCACAGGTGAAGGAAGAGGAAGAGGAACCAGGCAAGGAGTAAAGGGTAGGAAATGCAGGAGAGAGACATATCAGAGAAGTTAAGAGAAGAATCTTAGAGAAAATGGTCAACTGTTTCAAACATTCTAACTACATGTGGTAATATTGTTAGTTTAAGACTATTTTAAGTAGCTTTATAGCCATATATTTTCCTACTCAATTTAAAGTTCATCAAACACAGGAATTATGTCATTCACATTATCCTTCCTCCTAGGCATGGAATGCCTCAGAAGCAGCTGAGGAAGGAAGTGTGAGGAGGCAAGGAAGTTTGAGACAAGAAGAGAAGGTACAAAACAGATGTTTCAGAGGACAGGGACACTAGAGGAACAATGTGAGTGCTGTGAGTGGGCAGGTTACTCTTTCCATTCTTCCTGGAGAATAGGAGGTCAATTCTGTAGGGTATCTTAACACGTCCTGGGCTCACCACAATGAACTGATTACCTCTTCCCACATAAGCGGCTTCCTGCCCTCGGTTTCTGTTTGTTGGTGAGGCTCCCTCATGCCAGTGCTCTCCTCTTCACACTGCCTGGTAAGAGATCACCTCATCCACCTACAACCACCTCGTCCTACCAGTCAAGCCACACTGCCCAATATTGCCACTAATTTTCAATATTTAACACTGGACTGTGATGACCAGAAATCGGGGAACACTCAGACACAAAAAGAAATCGCTGTAGACACTTATTCAGGTCTCTTCGTCTTCTGGCAGAGAAAACCCTGGTGTTGTTCGCCCCATGTGAGAAGCACTTGTGGAATTAAACCATTATTTATATTTAACACATGAGGAGGTTTTTAATTTTTTTTTATTTATTTTTTTTTAAAGATTTTATTTATTTATTTGAGAGAGAGGCAGTGAGAGAGCATGAGCGAGGAGAAGGTCAGAGGGAGAAGCAGACTCCCCGTGGAGCTGGGAGCCCGATGCGGGACTCGATCCCGGGTCTCCAGGATCATGACCTGAGCTGAAGGCAGTCGTCCAACCAACTGAGCCACCCAGGCGTCCCGAGGAGGTTTTTTAAAAAGACTTATTTACTGATCAGAGAGAGAGCGAGGGGGTGCGGCGCAGAGGGAGAGAGAGTCTTAAGCAGACTATGGGGTGAAACACAAGCTCGATCTCGCGACCCTGAGATGATGACCAGAGCTGAAACCAAGAGTCGGTTCTTGACTGACTGTGCCTCCCAGGTGCCCAACACTTGATGAGATTTAAACCCACTTTCTTAGGTTTTGAAATTGCAAGTGTACATACTAAACCTCAGTTAAAGAATGCATTTAGATATTAAATAATAAAATGGGGATATTAACAAATATTCTATTTTCTTGTAATATTTTACCAAGATTTGGTGGATTTTAGTAATAATTCCAAATATCCACAACACACAAAAAAATTTTACAACCTGATTTTTTAAAAAATTTTTATTTAGCCATTTGAGAGAGAGGGAGAGCATGAGTGGAGGAGGGGCAGAGGGAGATGCAGACTTCTCCCGAGCAGGGAGCTCAATGTGGCCTCAATCCCAGGACCCCATGATCATGACTCGAGCTTACTGCAGAAGCCTAACTGACTGAGCCACCCAGGCACCCCTACAACCTGATTCCTAGTTCAAAGTTTCTTCAGGTACCAATAATAATAATAATGACAATTGATCTAAATATCTTTTTTATTATTGATAGTTTGAAAATTTCTTTCATCTTCACAACTCATTAAGGGTTATATTGTGCACATTTTAGAATTGTCAAATTGGGGAAATCCAAAATTTCCCTCACATGAGAGCTATATGACTTCAGCCTTTTTTCAGCTCTTCTTGTACGGAAACTAACCTTACACACTGTGATTCAGGCGACACTCGTCAACCGGCTTGTCACCAGGCTCCCGTGGCAGTGGCTCACTAGCACATCTCTACCACATGGGAGATTACCTTTTATGATGTCAGAACTTCATGTCAAAACAGCAGGAGACTCAAATCTTTTCCCACTGGGTTCATAGGCATCACTTCTCTTCATTAATTGGGTTATCAAACCATCTGAGAGCCTATTCATTATTATTTAGAATTTATCTCCTCCTCAATGAACTACTGGTTTTGGTAAGTTAAAAAAAAAAAAAAGTGCCATTTGGGAAGTGCCAGAATGCTTTGGGACAGATGATCGGTCTTGTCAAGGCATGGTTGAATAAAGGGCGCCAGGTGACTCGATCGGTTAAGGGTCTGTCTTCAGCTCGGGTCATGATGCCAGGGTCCTGGCAACAAGTCCATCATCCCTTCCACTCCCTCTCCCACTCCCCTTACTTGTGCTCTCTCTCTCTCTGTCAAACAAATAACATCTTTCTTAAAAAACGTGGTTGAATATGTTGGAAGGCACAGAATCTTCAACTTCGCACTCGCTTCCTGAAGTGCTGCCACAGACGGCTGTCTGACAAAGGAAGGGACTGTGATCAACTTTACTTTACAGAACTGACATGAAAAGAAGAAACCAACGTAGGATACCTTTATACGAGCATGTATTGCATTACAACGAGAGCGCACCCTCCTCTGACAATGTTCTCACACACCCAGTGAGTCACGCAATTCTTTCATATCTGAGAAGTTACCAGAGACTTGCTCTGGCTCCAGACATCCCCAAGCTTGTTTCTCCTGACTTGTTTTCCATGTGGATCTGCTGCCGGCGCCACAGGCCGTGTCCCTACTGAGACACAACTGCAGGACCTGCAGGTAGCGACTGCCTATGAGGCGGTCAGTAAGCCAGAAGGCGAACCCTCGCATGTATTGCAATAAACTCACACTCAGTGTATCTCCACAGCAGTGTTCCCTGAGCCACATCCCTGAGCTGCCCAGCGCCACTCCAATTCCACGACACAGCAGGGGAAAGGCGACGCGGGGTGGGGGTGGGGGGGTGGCGAGTCAGAGCAGAAACAGCAGCAATAATGGCCTGCAGTTAAAATGTCTCACTGTGGCAAATTTTATAAAAGCACACGGCCTCCGCCCTCCCGGGGTTGAGAAAAGCTCTCACGCCTGATTGGCCCTTTGGACCTCATGGCAAACCCATCCCTGCATGGTCGCGAGCAAAGCTACTGGGATCAATCTGGTGCTGTGTTAGCACTTTGTAATGCGCTCTGGATAATCTCTCCCTGTTAATCGCTAACAATATTCTCCTGTAAGAGAAAGAAAAGGCCTGGCTAAAACATTCAACTGTCCTCACTGTAAATATGACAAAGACACAGATGTGTCTGCCTTGGGCAAAGGCAGCAGCAAATTCACTGGGGAGGCAACCAAAACCCACCCCTGCCGCACAGAGTTCATGCCTTCGTGGTTGGATCCTGTAAGTTACAATGGGAGAGCTCCCGTCTGGACTGCTGGATGCATGGTATGAAGTCCGTTTGTTTGTGGAGATTTCTAAGGTTTCAGAGAGAACTAAGATTTATTCACATACAAAACATATTGCAGATTTTATCTTCAGATTGTACAGGTCTGAAGCCATCCTGTGTGGAAAGAGTAACCAAAGCAATGCAAACACGGACTTGCTTAGTGTGAGGCATTGCTGTCAAGATTAAGCTACACGAAAGAGTATGTTTCCATAAGAAAGCCTTAAAATAGATAAATAAGTAAGCAATAATTTCACGTGGTGATAAGTAAAGATGAAGAGATGTAAGACCATGGAGTTAATGTTCCTCAGATACGGGTAACTGACAATCATGGAGCTCCATGGCCATGAACTTCGGGTGAAACATGAGTGAGAGCTGCAATGTTTTCCTTTGATTATCACGAATTATCACTTTAAATATAGTACATGGTATCTTGAAATTATGTTCTATAATCACCTAGAAGATAGTTCATTTTGTTTGATGGTATATATTACCTGCTTTTAATCTTCAAATGTCTTTCAAGAAAGATATTTTGGGGGGTGCCTGGGTGGCTCAGTGGGTTAAAGCCTCTGCCTTCGGCTCAGGTCATGATCCCAGCGTCCTGGGATCGAGTCCCACATCGGGCTCTCTGCTTAGCAGGGAGCCTACTTCCCCCTCTCTCTCTGCCTGCCACTCTGCCTACTTGTGATCTCTGTCAAATAAATAAATAAATAATCTTTTTAAAAAAAGATATTTTTTGATGTCTTTTTGTCAGTGTTGTCATCTTTGGTGTACTTAATGGGCACTTTTTATATATTTATTAAATGCCTTCAATAATAATAATAATATATCCCAACAAGAATCACAATTTCTATCACATGGTTATTATCTTTCTGACTCTGTTTCAATGAAAATGTTCTCTCTAAAAATAATCTCTTTGCAGAGCTGGCATAATTTCTTCCACAAAGCTTGTTTCATATGATAATGAATAGAAAAAAATTCCAAATCAACAAAAGGAACCATTTACCTATGACTTATATCAAGACTTTACTCTTCAGAAAAGTCACGCAAGACCATGAAATCCATGTCACTGGAGAATTCCGAAGAGCCCTGCAGACCACAGATAGTGGTCTAATTTTCATAGGTGGGCAGATGGCCAACTGGGCTTGGCATGCACTCAAATGGCTCTCTTTCTTAAAACCTTACTGACCCTTCCAGCCTTTAGAGATTGCAATCTCTTTCCTGAGTTTTTGTATTACTAATTTTTGGCCTCGTACAATTTTATTATTAAATAACAAAACAAAAGAGTGTTACTTTAGCCATTTACTCCACTTGGTCTTGTTTTTCCAACCAAATCATAATCTCCTAGAGAATAAAACATATGCTTTTACTATCTGCACTTTCTACCTGCCTAGCCTAGGATTGAGTCTTATAATCAAGAAATACTTGTTGGATCAAAGTTAATAATTTGGCATTCTATGCAAATCCTGTTCCAGATCATGGTTCTGGGCTTGAGGGGGTAATACCAGAGGACTATCTCTGATTTCATGAATAATTTTATCAGGAACAGGAGGTTCCATCCCACGCAAGTCCCAAACGTCAACCCCTTAGCACATTCAGATAGAAAAATACAATTATGCACACAGCTTTGGTCTACCTGCCACGTTTGCTTTTGTTGCCAATAACTATAACTTCTACTTGCCCCCAGGTGTTAGTGATGCCTTGGTGATTATGCAGACTCTGTCTTGGCCTGTTAAGAGCAGGTCTAAGGTACATGTATCATTCATAACACTTTTGGTCAGTAAATTAGAAATTACTTGACTGCCTTCCAGGGCAATGCCATTGGTACCTTCAGTTCAAGTCAAGGACATATTTCATACCACTTTCTTGGCTAGATGACTGCCAACATATGGATAAACTTTTCAGGGGGTAAAGGTAACCAAAGGCAGCCTTGTTTTAGGATGTCCTTATAAATCTGAGTGCTACATATCCTATAGGTAGTTATTTCCTAAACTCTAAAGCACCACCCATAACGTTCAAGGAGGAAGGAAAGCAAGTTAATGCCTGACTCTAACACAAAAAATACTGGGGGCATGCTAGCAGGCCTCTGAAGACAGTGTTGGTTACAGCAGCTGGCATCCCCCAAGTAAGACCTAGTTGACTTGAGGTATATCTTGTGTTAGCACAACACGACTTCCTGGCCAGCTGGTAAAATTTCAGATTTACAGTTCAGTCTGGATAACTGAGCCAAGTCCTTGGTTTTGGAAGGATTGCCCAAGAACCATCGATCTACTGCTCTGTTTGTCCATACTACCAGGCAATCTGGGGCCATCCCCTCCTGTTTTCCAACAGATTTCTCAATTAGTTAAGGGGAATTGCAATCTGATCCTGGTTATATCTGTCTGGCAACAAATGGAAGACCCAGTAGGCAGTTACATTTAAAGTGTTTATGCTAGTTTGGGTGAGCTTCACCAAGTCGTTTTCCTTTATATGGAAGATAGCAGGGATAATTCTAAAGGACAAATGTCATTACTGTCCCTCCCTTCTCCACAGCGCCTTATGTCTGAGGTGTTCCCTATACAGGTGCTAAGGGTTGTTGTCCTCATAAGCCCATTTCTGTGGTGTTAACTCATTTTATTTCCAACGTCTCCTACTAACTCCAAACTTTTCATCTGGTGGGTCAAGCACAAGAGGTCCAAGAGTATTTTTTTTATAGAACTTACAGAGACCCATTATGGTCACCACTTTAGCCTGTGTGGAACCATCATAGGGGGAATCAGTGAGCACACCCTTTAGCCAGTGGTCACTATCCAATGGCCCAGATCCATGGCAACCCCACAAGAGAATCTGAGGGCTGAATTAGAATTATATTTGAACACACCAGCCCTAAAGGGTACACTGACCAAGTGGGTCTGGGGGAATGTGTTGTTGGGGTAGAGAAAGAAGCATCACATTCAGGAATAACAAGGGTGGGTTATCAAATTTTCAAAATAGGTCTGTATGACTCCTCACCCTTGCATTCTGATCATTACCCAGAAAGTGGACAAGAGAAGATGATCCCTTTCTGGGGATAACTGCATTCAGTGACCAACAGGTCTTACTAAGGTGTGTGGACCAGGAAGAGATAGAGTCAAAACTAAAATTTTTGAGTTAATTTTTGAAGAGGTCATTCCAGTGCTTAACAATGCTGCTGCTTATGGATTGTAGGCACTGCTAAAGGTCCATCCGCCCATTCTTGAGTGGTGTTTGTGATAAAAAGGTATACTTTTGTCAGACTGCAAATATGAACCAAAAGTATGAGCAAATTTGTTTCAAGGGCCCAATAGTGTGGCTGAAATGAGCTGATCAGACTCAAACAGCAATACCATAACCCGAGAAAATGTTAGCCATGATGAGGCACCCTCCACCAGCAGCCCCAGGTAAAGACCAAAGATCCAATATGGTCAGTCTCCAGGAGCATGCAAAAACACCCCAGTGGGGTGCCTGGGTGGCTCAGTTGGTTGAGCGACTGCCTTCGGCTCAGGTCATGATCCTGGACTTCCAGCATTGAGTCCTGCATCGGGCTCCCAGCTCCTTGGGGAGTCCGCTTCTCCCTCTGACCTTTTCCTCTCTCATGCTCTCTCTCACTCATTCTCTCTCAAATAAATAAATAAAATCCTTAAAAAAAAAAAACCCAGTGGTACACAAGGGTCACAAGTCTCTAGGCAGTGGTAGCTTTGCTTTGGAAACCTGCACAGAGTTCTCCATTTCTGCACTGTGTGCCCAGTCTATGATGGCGGCCATGTTGCCATGTCCAGCATGATGAGGGGTCCAGGCTGTCCTGGTGGCTATCTGGGCAGTCCAGGCTCTATCAGTAGCTTGATTCCAGTTAGTTTTATCAGAGAACAGATCCACACTATGGGCCTCTATATCAGTGACCCAGATGATGTGATCAGAAGTACAATTTGCTTGCACAGTCTCTTCCCCAAAATAGGTATGTTTTATCTGCCAGTTGTAGTTTTTCAAGGGACAAACCAAAGAGCTAGGCCATTGACAATATCCAAAGAATCAAGAAAACATATGAGAAGGCTTATTAAGAGGAGTATGGGTTACAGCTGAGAACGGCCTCCAGTTCTGTCCACTAATGAAAGCAACCACATCCATTTTTAGTTCTCCTGAGTTGGAGGTAGACTTGAGCAGTTGCAGCAGCCGAGTGGACACATGGGTCTAAGCTTATCCCAGGCATCAGTGAACTAAGCCCAGGAACTTAGTAAACTATTTCCACTTGACAAGTGAGGCTGCCTGGGCCCCTCTTACCTCTTAGTCATTTTGTCTAAGTTGACTTAGGCCAAAATGTGAGTATTAGGCCAGAGAATTACAAGTCCCCTTGGATCAGGAGCTCAGTTCTGAGAAGAGCCCAGCTATAAGCTAACAGCTGCTTTGCAAAAGAGGTGTCTCTGGCAGCTTCTTGAAGAAATCCAAGACCTAAACTCTAAGGGGTGCTTCCAGGAGGAGACTTCCCAGGCTCCCTTCCCAGGCTCCAGTCACCAAAACCATCAGTCACCGAGGCTTGTGGTCTAAAGGGTCACATAGATTGGGGGGTCCTCAGGGTTGAGTGTAGCTTGCTGGAGGGCTTCCAACATAACCAGTTCGTTTGGGTTCCACCCCAGAAAGTGGATTTGTGGGTTATGTGATATGAAGACCAAGGAGAACACCCAAGTGGGGCACATACTTGATAAAGTAAACTAGGCACTAGACCTCCTTTTTGGTATTGGGGACAAATGGGCAGAAGTTTCTCCTTATCCAAGTGATCTTGAAGTGAGGGTGTAAAGGCACTGGTACAAGTGAAACCCTTAGCAGGGGCTGGCTCTGAAGAAGGGAGAGCCCTGGGACAGTACCCGGAGAGAAGATAAGGGTGAAGGAAACAATTTTTATTGTGGTAAATGTAAATACTAGAATATTTAAATGATGGTAAAAATCCAGGAAAACAAAACAAAAAATAAACACACACACATGCACACACGCACACACACACATACACACACACACACACACACACACACACAAGGAGAGTTTGAAGATCCTGGAGAGAAAAAGCAGAAAATCAATTAAGAGGACAGCTGGTCAAGATTTCACAATAAAACCCAGAAAGGATGATTTCTGTACTATACATTGTTCTGTTAGAGATCATATATGTTATACATATATATATGTTTATATATACATGGTCTATATATGTATTTATATATGTATAAATATATATGTATATACACACACATACATATGTATATCATATATATTTATACATATATAAATACATATATATAGACCATGTATATATATGTATAACATATATACACATATATGATATACACATATATACACATATGTGATATACATATATATGTATAAATATATATACATATATCTATATTTATGTTGGGACCGATAGAAAGATGGTAAGTATCCAAAGTAATGGTTAATTATTTAAATTTTAAAACTAGACTGGATTTTGTGTTCAATACCAAACTGCAAGTTATGGCAATAGGGCCTCACAATAATATATTTTAATCTTCTTATTTAACTGGCCTTAGCTCTAATGACTCACCATTTCTTCCTAAAATATCTGCCAATTTTCAAGATGTATTTAGGCCTTCCTAATCAGTTTGATATACTTCATTTAGGATCATAACATGCCATGTCACCTTTACCTTGTCCCCTGACACGTTCTGCTTGCTGGCAGCACGCTCTAACCTTGAGCAGATCATGTTAAAATGTGGAGTAACTGGACTCTTCCTAGTACTTTATGTTGCACCTCAAAATAAGGTAGCTTCCGATATTCCGATTTAATGAGTATAAAGTAGATGAGTGCATATTCAAGGGTCTTAAAAGCAAGTGAAACAGAAAATAACCAGTTATAAAGCTCAGTTAATATATTTGGTAGATACTGATGTAAGTAGAAGTTACATAGCAGTTACATAGAAGTTACATATAAAAGAAGTTACATTTAAGCATTTCTATAAAATGCTAAAGTCAGCTAAAGATTGCTATTCATATTCAGAATACAAGTATACAAGGAGAACACCATGCCAGGCTGGATAATCACAGAAGACAAAATGTATCAGTTTACTCTGACTTTAAAAAATCACTAGAGAGCATTGCTCTGACAAGTCTGATTTAGACAGTAAACAATGATCTACTTACATTATTGCAGAAAGGATATCCATGAGATCTAGGTTAACAAGCTATAAAGTATGTTTTTATTGCTTAAAGCAGCAACTTGGAATAGTTTAAAGTAAAAGACTTCTATTTTTAAACTAACGCAACATTTAAAGCTGGATTTTCAATTTGTTAACCTATCTAAAAAACTGAATATAATAGCCTGATTAGTGGCAAACAGAATTCAAGGAAAGATTTTTTTTTTAATGGATCAATGAGGTAGAAAATTTGGTATCATCCGAACAGACTTAAAATAGAGTGTGTATTATAGGACAATATAGAGTTGTTCATAGCTATAACCACCGTGATGAATAACACCTGAAAATGAACCTCCAAAGCTTAAGGGTCATAACGGCTTATTAAGTAGGATGACTGCTTCTCCTTCTAATCTAGTTTGACTCCTACAGTGGCATTATTATGTTGCTATTATAATGCTCATGTTTATGACAATTCTATACTTCTCTATCACAGGAGAATTGAGTCTAAATGCCAAAACCAGCCTAAAAAGAAAGCTTCTAATTTAATCACCATGGTCATAGTAATGATACCATGGCGGGATATCATTTTGAAATTTTTCCTATGCCCTCTTTCCTTGCTAATTTTTATAAATTCTGACCCTCTTTCCTGTTGGGGCAGCAGATAGAGCTTGTTGCCTTAGGGAAGGGTTGCTATAGCAGAAAATTAGAGAAAAGATTTTTGTCTTTTAAATTCCTGGGCATTGGTTTTTCCAAAGCTGAAGAATGTTGATGGGAACCCAGAGCTCTATATGGAAATGTCTGCTTAAGGTCTAGTCCCCCGTCCTCCATGCCCTGCCCCACCGCCCCACCGCCCCTCCACACAATCCTCCAAGGCCAGAGGGTTTTCTCTCGGTGGAGGCAGGAGAGAGCCATGCTGAGCCAAGGAGACTCTCCTCTGACCTCTTTCCCTCTTTTCTCTTCACATTTCCCAAAGGCTGAGATCTTGGAATGGAAATGACAAGCCTAGGAGCAGAAGTGATCTGCAACCTCTCTCCTGGAAACAGCCCAGGAAGGGAGCAAAATGCCCGTTTCCTCTGCAGGCCAGAAGGGCTCGGCAGCAGTTAGAGCACAAAGAGCTCGCTTCTCTTAGATCCAGAGCCGAGTATCTGTGTTAGTGAGTGCTGGCACAGAGGGCTCACATGGAAGATCAGGCCCTTGCCCCACGCCCAGGGATGGAGCCATGGTTAAACCTGAGCCTGTGGAACGCATCTGAGGATCATGGTGGGGCAAGATCAGAACTTCTGGGATTATCTCAGGATTCAACTTCAGTTTTGATGGTAAAAATAGCTACGTTTCTTAACATTTCGCATTACGTCCTGACAGAAGTCTCAGAAATAGCTTTAGTTCTTTCCCTCTGAATATTTGTAGAAGTCTGACAACAAATAGTGACTCCCCTGGGAGTACCTTGACAATTGCATAGGTCACGTGCAGTCCTGCCCCTGGGACATCTGTGGTCACGTGAACTAGGGTGGCCATGTGTTTAGAACAGCATCTGCTGCTGGTTTTTCCAGAGATTCCAAAGAACACACAGGAAGTCACATGCCCAGTCTGCACTCCAGTTACCTTTCACCCAATTGACACAGACCATCCACTAGGAACTTGCTTCAGTTTGGTAGCTGATAAGGAACACTTCCCCACACCAAAGCAACAATTCAAATATGACTGAGGTTGCACAATTATTCTACAAATAACATCTCTTCCTTTTCCCTTAGAAATCATTTAAATTGCAAACAAGTTAATACTATCCAGAATGTATAGTTTTCATGCCTGCATACTTGTCTTGAGGAAAAGCAAAGGTATGTGACGAATAATTACAAAGGAGTGGACAATTGCCCCCAGATTCATGTAACAAAAATAAAACATGAAAATAAGTTTCCCCTCCCTGACATACAATAGCCAAAACTTTAGCAATGAGCAAACACTTGAAAACTGTAAAATAATTACTTAAAAAAAAAAAAATAAGCCAAAGAGCTATGGGAAGTGTCTCCTGTCTCCACATCTCACATTCCTGCTGCCCCAGAAACAATCCTCACACTTCAAGGAATGAAGGCTCAAAGCTCCGGCCTCGCCAGGAGATGCCGTGCCGGATGTTGATGTTAAGTCACACAAAGCACCATCAGGTCACAGGATACATAAGAATGAAACAGGATTTTGGAGAAGAACAACTCAGAACAAACGAGGACAGCAGAGTGGCCCAGGAGGAAAGATGCAGATAAGAGGAAGGCAGAGGAGAGGAGCCAGGTCTCAGCCTGACAAGGATTGGCCAGAGATACCTGAAGGGAACCAGGACATAGAGTTATCAAGACAGGCAAGGGAAAAGAGAGCTGCCAGAAGGGGGCGGTTGGTCAAGTGCTAAATGCTACAGATGACTGGACAAAACCATTTCTTGTTCACAGTTTCTGATCCATGTAGTGGTTATTTCAATGTGATGCGTAAAGTAACCTCAATAAGACCAAACTTTACCTCAGAAGATGCTATTCTGGTGATGGTGGCATCTTAGATGGTCACAGTGACCTGGCTAACACTCAGGCTCTACTCTGTCCTGAAGCTAGAAAAGGTTCTCCATAATGTTTCCTGTGACTGGAGAAGAGGGCACCTCTGTCACAGGAATTGTAGATGACATGGCACGGTTTCCTACATTTGCGTAGGCTGGGTTCACACCAGGCTAATACATAAGCCTGGGTCCCTGAAATCTTTGGCCCTACTTAATTTTCACTGCTGAGACAGGTTAGTCATGAGTGGAGCTGATGAAACACACCAATACCAACCACCACGTGCAGTCACATCCGCTCCCACACGTACACAGACCTACGTGAGAGACGGTGACATAAAGACACCGCTATTTTGTATTTGTATATTGTATTTTTTGTATATTGTATTTGTATATTGTATTAGGTTCATCACAAACACTATTTTAAAGATTTATTTTTTTTAAGAGAGAGAAAGAGTACATGAGCACAGGTTGAGGGAGGGGCAGAAGGAGGGAGAGAATCTCAAGCAGACTCCCCGCTGAGCGCAGAGCGCATCGTAGGGCTGGATCCCATGACCATGAGATCATGACCTGACCCAAAATCAAGAGTCGGACGCTTAACCGACTGAGCCACCCAGGGGCCCCACAAATGCTATTCTATTCCTAATTAAGTACAAAGCATTTATGCCATGTACTAGGACTTATGAAGTAATTAGAAGTTTGCTTATTTGCATTTTTTTTTGCTGTTAAGAAATAATTTCAAATGTACAAAATGTTGCAGAAACAAAAATAGTGGAAATACCACCCACATGCCTTTTACCCAGATTCACCTCCTGTTAACATTTTTTCCGATTTGCTTTATAATTTGCTGTCATCTATCATTTATCTCTGTGTGTGTATATATATGTATACTTCTAAAAAAAAAATCATTTGATGCATTCTGAACCATTTGATGTTCACCCTTGCTGAATAAAGATCAAGTGTACTGAACTTGCCCCAAGACTGCAAAGTATTAAGAAACTGCTGAAATCAGAGATGTAATTTAAAAGAAATTGTGAAATATAAAAGCAATCTCTAAACTGGTAACACTGTGAGAGCAATGTACATAAGCAGAGAACCCAAAGAATCCAGGTTTTAAGTTCTAATATACTCTGAACAGGCACAATCCACAGAATAAAGTATGTGCATCAAAGCTGTCCAAGGCTGTGGTCCACGTACTGGCTTTTTCAGTCCAGCGCTATACCTAAGTACCCTTGTCAGCGCCACCATTAGCAGCTACCATGGCCAGGAAAACGATGTCTATACCTAAAGAGTATCTAGAATATTCATCTCTCTATGGACACAGATGCACTGTGTTATGTACCCCTAGTCCCCTCTAAGGCAATGTTGCTGGCATGGACTGGAGGTGCATTTCCCATGCGTGCCTTGCTGCACGTCTCGGATCTGGGTGCCACGGAACGTGGTCTTGCTTACATGGAGCCCCACTGGTATTAAAGTGGGGCTCCATGTAAGTATGGTATTAAAGTGACTTGTCATTTTCGGGTACCTAGAAGGAAGAATTCAGATAAGTGCATAGTTATGTATGAAGCATAACACTTTATAGAAATTTAAGATTCCTTTCATTCTAAAGGGAATATAAATTTATAAAAATTAAGAGAATTTTATAAATTTCTTATAATTATTTAATTCTATAAATTTATAGAAATTTAAGATAAGTTCTATTCTAAAAGGGATATATATTTTCATTTTATCTTTTAAAAAATATTCTTGTTTAATCATCATGGCTGACCTTACTCTGCATAATCTAGAGTCACCTGAAAAATTTTTTAAAAATTATATTTCATCTTTTTTTTTCCATAAACATGCAGAACCTTTGGCTGCATGCTATTGTCCACCACAGATATTCCAAACAATACAACACACTCATTCTTCTGCAGTAGATTATACGAGAGACTTTCTGCTTTTCTCTTCCTTTGCTTTTTTCTATAATAGATTTCTATAATACACACTGATATTTCATTATATCTAACAAAGGTCCTAAGTAAATCTATCAAAATCTGACATCACCTACAGGATAATTCTTTCCAGTAGATTCCAGTAAGGGGCCATGTCACCCACAAATTTCCGAGCAAGTTACTCAGCCTTTTATGTGGCGGGTGTTAAATAAGTGCTTGCTGAATTGAATTAAAAATCCAACAGTTCCCAGCATAGCTACTTTTTAAGCAGGGACAAGAAAACAAGCTGCCGTTGGAGGCCAGAGAATCGGACCTTCCCTCTACCAGACCATGCTTACTGGCTGAAAATCCATTCCCACACAGGGGCACATTAGAGGCAACCATTCCTCATACAAGCCCATTGCCACCTGTGGTCTTCCCTCTGGTGTCTTCCCTGTTTCAGAAGGAAACAGCCGCCCAGTGTGGACGAAACAACAGGCTCCATAATGGCAGAGGCAGCCCCAAAGAACTGACTTTTGTCTCTTCCAGTGGCCTGGTCTGACCTTGACACAGAGGGAGGGGGCTACTCAGTACCTAGTACCTACCATATGCCAGTGCTCTGCTAAGTGCTTTAAAAGATACCCTCGTAGACATCCCTGTTACAGACACTTTATGACAGAAGCACTTTTTAGATGCATCTGGAGACTGACTCTCAGAGAATCAACTCATTCATGTTCAGTGCTCACAATTCCCTCTGACCTACATACACAGCTCTGTGAGCTAATGGACCACCGTTCGGTATCACCTTCCAGTTGACTAAAAGTTACATCTGTCTCTATTTACCTCACTCACTGTCCTCTCTGCTTCAACTAGTCCCAGGCCTGACACAAAGCAGATTCTCAAATAAATATTTGTTGAATGAGTGAAGTCTCCTACTCACCCTAACCACTGATTAAAACCTTTACTAAATTAACTATGTCCTTTATTGAATTTATCTAAAATCTGTATATTGCAACCGTATCAAATCAATCCAAACAAACAGAATAGATCAGTTTCTATCAGTTTTAGCACCAGCTCTGCACCACCACCCATGATTGCTAAGGTCGGAAGCGGAAGCGGCATGCGTAGACAGAATGGATACCAGGCCAGGCGGGCCCAAACATGCCATGGTTACTTTTTGACCAATAGATACCATGAAACTTCTAATCCCTTACGCTTACTGAGCATTAAGGGGAGGTAAATACATAGTTTTACCACATCTTTTGTGTTAATCTTCTCCCTCCACAAGGGACAAATTTCTTTTTTTTAAAGATTTATTTATTTATTTATTTATTTATTTATTTATTTTAGAAAGAGAGCGCACGAGTGGGGAGTGGGCAGAGGAAGGAGGAGGAGGGAGAGAGAGAGATTGAAACAGACTCCCTGCAGAGCACAGTGCCTGATGACCCCACCACCCTGCGATCATGACCTGAGCTGAGATCAAGAGTCGCCTGCTGAACCGACTGAGCCACCCAGGTGCGCAGCAAAGGATAGTTTCTATGGAATCAAGGATTTAAGACTTTTAATTAATGTTAATAATAGGCTACGTCTCTTCGGGTACAGCTAGCAATAAAGTGTTTATTTTATAATATATATTTTACATGGAACTTAATGTGTTCTTTTGTGAACTGATGGATAATCACATCAGGGCTTAATTTATGAAGAATATCGTGCAAGCTAAGAGGCTTTTTTTGATTTTTAAGGTAAGGGAGGTTGCATCAAAACAGTTTGCAGTTCCTTTGTATGCAATTACATATCACCAGAAATGTAATATTCAGTGGATAAAAATTTAAGTAGTACTAAAATTTTAATATTAAATATAAAGAACCATTCTATAATACCCGCAGTATTTCTGAACACAAACTAAGAAAAGCAAGACATCCTTAGTTAGACTTGTCACCATCACATCCACTCCACTAAGATTTAGAATGGTGTAGGGCTTATGTATACATTTACTAATATTAACATGGTATGAATGATGGTAAGCTACAAGCTAAAAGCAATATATTTCACGAAACTAGAGGATTAATTTTTAATTTGTCCATATGCATTAGCTCTATGTCCAAACTCAAAGGCCAGAAAACTTTCAAATTTCCCTAATAATATTAATAAGATACCTAATGTACAATATGACTACTTTTGTAGACAGTTACAGTTCTGTAGATAGATAAATTTATATAGATACTATCTTCCTCCTTAAAAATCACCAGAAATGCATCATTCTATGCAATATTTTTAAAAGCATTAAACACTCCACAAAAGTAAACTATTTAGCCCTTATTTATTACAATGTTTCTTGTTATTATTTTATTCAAAAGAGAATTAATCATTAAGCTAGTTTATTAGTAGAGTTTTATTTAAGGAAAAACATTAGAAATTAAGTTTATAATAATAATTTTCTTCTCATTATTGTTCATATCCATGACTTTTAAAAACTACTGTTGTTATAATATCTATTTCAATGTTATAACATTATTAATTTTATTATAAAAGTATGAATTGCGATATGGTATCTCACCCACACTAATAGGTACAAACATCTAAAAGTTAAGTTTACAATTTCCCTTATATAAAAAAGTCTCCAAATTTTAAAGTAATACTGTACTTTTGTTTATAATATTTATAACTCTGAAGTACATTTTTTAAAAGATTTATTTATTTATTTGAGAGAGAGCAGGAGAGCGAGCAATCAGGGGACATACAGAGGGTGAGAGACAGAATCCCAAGCAGACTCCACGCTGAGCACGGACCATATTGCCGGGCTTGCTCTCATAACCCATTAGATCATTACCTGAGCCGAACCGAGAGCCAGACACTCAACTAACTGAGCCACCAGGCACCCCCCAAGTACATTCTAAATTTAGTATTTAAATAGTTAAGTGAACCTACCTCTTACCTTAGGTAAAGTTCCAAAAATAATGTTTTAAGAAATAATTTAAAGCACTCAACTTAGTTACCATGGTGACCATTGCTATCTAACAATATAGGGATAGGAAACTGTTCATCAGTAACCATAATTCCATAAAGAAAAAAAGATCCCCAATCTTTATCTTTTTAAAAATAAGCCAAAAAACACACCCCTTCTGATATTTTATGACATCCATTCTTTTGTACTAGACAAGAGAGTGAAAGGCCATTTTGGACTGAAAGACTTTACATAACATTTTTCCTTAAAACATTTCTATAAAATACAAACACATTTGTTGGGTATTTGGTCCCAATCAGTCCATGTGTGATTGAGGACTCCTGAATATTAGAGTGAATCTGACACACACAAGAAAGAGTGAAAGCTCACAAGGTGGTTCTGTTACTTGGGGATGAGTCTACCTGTTGGCAATCGTGGTCACCATGTTCTCCGCATTAGTAGAGGGCAAGAAAAGAGAAGAGAATGATTCCCAGTGGAGCTGCCCTTCTCATTCTTGGCTTCCCCCTTATCAGAAGAAAATTCAAGTGTGGTTTAAAGTCTCTTGTCATTGCACCTACCATGAGGTTCTACCTGTAACTGTTTTCTTTTGTGATTGGCCAATACAATGGTGGCCATTTAAACTCCGCGCCCCCTGCCTCATGGCTACATCCCATATAGTGATGCCCAGGAGGCATTGTGACATATACAGCTTTTGCCTAAGAAGGGAGGTGGGTGATAAAGGGGGAAAATAGCTAGGAGATCATTTGTAAGTTAGGGCTACTTAGGGAAGGAAATGCATACAGATGTGCCTTGTCAACACTGCGACTCACTTTAGACAAACATGGAGTAGAGTAATTAGAGACAGACTCAGGAGCTCAAGCTCCAGAAAAATGGAAAAAAAAAATTTTCTAGGACCAAATAGTTGCTAAGCACAGAGCAGATCTTAAAAGGAAGAAAATCTCCCTGGAAGTACAATCATTGACAACTATTGAAAAATAAAACTGATCATTCTCTGTATTTAGTATTAAGCACCCTGAGTGAAGGACACAACTATTAGAGCAGAACTTTGCAGGGAAGACCGGCTTTGAACATGAAAGACAGGTAGCTAATGCTGAACTTGGGCTCCTCCAAGCACTTTTGACTAGCAGTTCAAAAAAATCTCCAGTGAGAAAGGACAGGAGATATACAAACACCGTACTATGCAGGCATTATAGCTGAAGGGGTTGTGTGTACATGTGTGTGTCCACCCACGTACATGCCACACCCTATTGCTCCCTCTGCTGACAGGTGCTTGTGGGATTCTGATTGGCCTTTCTCTATACAGAATTAATCTAATCTAAGCTCGGTGTTTGGAGGTTCAGCAGGCAGAGACTCAGGGAAAGAAATAAGGAGTTTTCTGGTCTAGGAGCCATGGTGTCATATGATTTTTCATGAAATTCCTGAATTTGAAGATTATCAGGGCACTTTCCCAGTTTAATTAATTAGCTGGCACTCTATTTGCTATTTTTCTATTGTCATCTTTTGTACAGAGCCTTGGAGTGAAAACCCTGAGAAGGAAGATGGACGTATATAAGATTCATGCCTCAAACCTTGGCCCAAAGCCCTAACTGATATAAAGAAATAAGAAATTATATTCCCACGGTCACAAAGTGATAAGCAAATGGGCAGATAAAGTTTGAGAGGAAAGATTAAAGCAATTTGTCTAATTAATAAGACTTCTTTAAGGCATCTGAGCGTTGGGTTGGGTGGGAAGGCAAGTATAAAAAAAAAAAATTCTGGGGGCGCCTGGGTGGCTCAGTGGGTTAAGCCTCTGCCTTCGGCTTAGGTCGTGATCCCAGGGTCCTGGGTTCAAGCCCCGCATTGGGCTCTCTGCTAGGCGGGGAGCCTGCTTCTCTGCCTACTTGTGATCTCTGTCTGTCAAATAAATAAATAAATAATCTAAAAACAAAACAAAACAAAACAAAACAAAACTCTGAACGCTGACAACCTATCTTTCAGCTGGGCTTTTTTTTTTTTTTTCTCCCTTGCTCATGTTTTTGCCTGACCTGTCTGATTTAGAATACAAAGCAAGTGTAAACTCGTCCATTCCAATATTGAGTTTATGCAAATCTCTACAATAATCAATATTGTTAATATGAGGTCTAACATGAAAGTGCATGAGCAGAAGCACCACCTACTTGTAAGCAATAAAATCTCTTTCTGGCTTTGGCTTCATATTTATTGCAAAGAAGGTAGCTTGCATTACAAGAAACGCCAGAGAGAACGTGCAGTTATTCAGCACTTTGATTTGCTGCTGCCTGGTAGGTACCAGTTACCCTGACTACCCTCCTATTTTTCACACCTACTATTGGGTCACCCTATCAAATTGTTTCAGGGAATCACTGAAAGTTTGGGTGCCAAATGGGGTTTTAAGCCAGCTAGTACCTGGAAGAATATTTAGCATATTTTAGAAGTAGCATTAACTCTTTCCAGGTTGATTGGAATAAAATTAAATGTATTTATTCTGCTTTAGGGCATTTAATAGCATTTAGCATCTAATCAGCATCTAAGAAGATCATCCTAGCTTGTATCACTGATGGTTTCCCGCCAAAACAATCAACAATGACATCTAGTAATGATCCCTAGTGATCTCTAAATAGTCTTTGCTTTGGACATTTTTACTATTGAATATTCCCTGCAACTGAATGGCTTATATACCTTCTTAGCATTATATTGAGAACCATTATACAATTTCTGGATGACCTGCAGAATACTCCACTAAGACTTGAACATATTTGCCGAGTGAATGAAAGTGAGGGTCTAATAAGGAATCTAATAAGCTTCTACCACTAAAATTCAGAAAGTAATAATAAGTGGTCCATCTTTAATGAGTGAGTCAGTTAAGTTTCTACTATCCACTGGGCACTGTCCTAGGTACTGAGGAACGAGTAGGAACAGACATGCCCCTTCACAGAGCACATGGTCCAGCTACTTAACTGTCCATAGGGCAATTTAACTTTATTCCACCTAAAGAAAACTGCTCTTGGAATTCAATATTTTTTATTTCTTGATAACCATACCTCATACATATAAGTAATACATTTAGATTGGGGGGAAACATGGTGGTAGAAGGCAGGCTTAGCATTAATTTCCAGAATTTGAATCAGAGTCAGGTTTATACTATCCTGTAAATGGCTTTTTGCACATTAAACTAGTTTTTGTACTTTCACTTCCTAATTGACTAATTATCTTTTTGAATGTACTAATAAAATTGAGCTTCTGACCTAGTGCTATTCGGGCCTTGAGGCCAAAATCTGAATAATAATGAGAGATAATAAGGTACTGCACTACATTTGAACACTTATTCCCTGAATTTCTATAAACTTGTCTTTAGGCAAACTGCCTTTGGGAGACACTTAGTTCTGTATAAAGGTGAGGTACATTTAGAGGAATTGGTGGTGAGTGGAACCAAAGGTGTTTGCTAGGAAAGCATGGATCATATCTGCACATTTTCTTCATAAGATTTTACCAAAATAATCCAATACAGAAATAAACTACTTTCTTCTTCTTTCCTATGAAGGTTTCCTATACTTTGTACAAGTTTCATTATACTTTTTAAGAGGAGTTTCTAATTTCCTAATATACATATGCTTTGAGGCATGTGAATATACATACAAAATTTTCTCAAGGTAATCATGTTCTGCTTGTTGGTTTTTTTTTTTCCAAATATGTTCCAAAAAATTGGTAGATACAAAAATGTTAAATTTTAACTCAATCAAATTGTGTATATATTATTTTTTTTTAAAGACATGAAGGCCAGTTGGGCAGGAAAGGACGGTCTGGAAGTCGCCAGCTTCTTCATAGACAGAAGTGGAGAATGACAGATTTAGATATTTTCTTCCTTCTCGATTATCAATTCAGCATGATTTTTGTTGGTATGTGTTTATAACCACAATAGCGTCCTAGTATTCAATTACTGGAAAGAAAATTTACTTAGAATTATAAATATATATTTTCAGAATGAAAATGATTTAATAGCATTTATTAACTGACTAATATTTCCCCCAGATTTTGGTTAACTCCTCAAAAATCCATGTACAGACAGAAAAATACTAATATCTGTCAATGACACCTAACAGTTACCAAGTGGTGTGCTAATGCTTTGCAAGCATCTCTGCATGCAGAAGTAAATAACCGAAGACGCCCTGAAGTAATGCAGGGACACATGGAAGTGACACAGGGACAGTCACCTGGATGTCCACAGTAATAAAATCCAGCAGAGGCTCCCAAGAATGTCTCCATTCTAACCCCAGAGACTTCAAAAAGAGGACACCCATCTTTCCTAGAGGAAGATGACTTTTTAATGTATCTCCCAGCTCAGTTACTCTAAGATTCACTTTATTTTTATAAAACCATATAGACTGTAGTGCCCTAACAGAGTAATCAAGAAAAAAATAGAGACTATTAAATAATCACAAAAATTTTCCACATATTCTTGAGAGAGCTCATATTATATTTTCAGGTAAATTTTTAATTACTTTTAAGTTAGTTTAGCCTTATGACAGATTATTTTTTCGCTGAATGTGTAATTTTTTTCTGCATACTGTATTATTGATAATGAATTTGTCAAGAATCAGGGTTCATATGTCTTAGCTTTCCAACTCTGAGATTATATTAAAAATAAATCTGTGACATCTAACAAACTCCTCAGAAAACTTGTAAGGTATTAATTTTATCATGGTAAACATAAGAGCCCCAATAACCTGCCATGGCTTCTTTTAACTATCACATTTATCTGAGCAAGGGCAAAGCACACATTTATTAGTCTCTAGCCTATCTCTTCACTGAACACAAAAAGCATTCTTTTTTCTGACAATAGGCTGAATGGGAAAGTAAACATCATGAAAATTAAATCTCATAAAATAAAGATTAGCAAACTTGAAACTAATAAGACACCACGAACTCTACATCTTTTTTGCTCTGATTTATTATTCCCAAATAATAACTTTCAGCTTTTTACAGACAAAGTATTCTACTGGGATGTACTCAGAAAACGTGCTCTAAGACTTTAAGGATATGTTAGATTGATTGAGTCACAGTATCAAAGAATGTTCTGAGCCAGAAGGGATCGTGAATCCAATCTAGCCCAACCCCTTCATTTTACTGATAACAGAGTATGTTCACAATCATTTTGGGATTTGCCCTTGCCGCCATTCAGTGGCAAACTCCAACAGCTCTTGGCTGTTCTCCCTGATTCTATGAAGATCCATAAAGCATAAGTACCTAGGCAGCACTGAAACAATACGAGCCAGACGGTACTCATCCCATGCTTCTCTGTATAGATGGTACCTAAAAATGAAAAATAAACAAAGGTGCCAGACAGTCTAATTTAGGTCCCTTAAGTGTATGCTGTGGGCTCTCAGCAGCCATAGGGTTGATTCAGTCTCAATCAAGAGGTCTAAAAGGAATCTGATGTCAAGTTTTAGTGTAAAACTGGAAGGGCCTATCTCCTTATTCAGTAGTAGATTCAGAGTATTGACCTGTGATTGTGTAAAGATCCTCCCAAATCCCCTCCCCACAGGGGAAAAGGATGTTTCCCTTGCAGATCCTGTGTGCCTGTGGTTGGGAAGGGGTCACATGGTCCTCAAATATGCAAGGAGGAGAAAGTGAAAACCAGAAAGGAAGGATGTGCTCTGTCAGGAGATCCTGGAGTACAAGCTAGGCTGGTGGTGCCAGAGAAAGTTCTCCTCTCCGAACAGTGACAGAGACAGGCAGTCTTTATCCCTTACTCCTCAGAGGGCCAGAATACCCTGGAGAGAAAGACTGCATCACTTATGAGGCACCACTGTGCTTCAGTACCTGACCCTCTAGAGCCTTAGTGAGCACTTACTATATGCCAAGCACTAAGTACTTTCCTCACAAAAACCCTGAGATACATCATTATCCCATTTTAGAAAGAAGAAACTGAGGTCAAGAAAGATAAATGCCTTGCTTATGGTCACTCTACTAAGTGGGAAGCTGGATTTAAAACCAGACTGCATGGCTTGCAAGCCCACTGACCTTCCAGAGCGTGTGCTGCCTTCCCATGGAGTGAAGATTTGAGCAGGCTCACCTCCCCGACTGGCTCTATAAGCAACATGGTAGAACACACTATTCACAGAGGCACGTGCAAAGGTATCTGCTAGCGGTTCAAGGGTGCCTGAAAATCCTTTGACGTAAGGCTTCTCCTGAGACCATGAGAGAGAAAGCTTAAAAATTGTCTAGAAAAATGAAAAGTCACCTTGAAGGGAAAATGGAATGTAACAACAAAAGGTTAAGATTTCTTCTCTCCATTTTATTGATGAGAAAAGCAAGACTCAGAATGGTTCTGAAAATTGCCCAAGAGCAAACAGCAGGGTAATGAGTGTTGAGAAGAGAGTTAAATCAAGGTCAGCCAGGGGGAAGGGCGGGGCCTCTTCCTCCATGAGGCTGCCTTCTAGGACTGGGGGTCCCTAGAGACCTCCTTTCCTGCAGAAGGAAATGGGAGTGTTCTGATTGGCAGAAGTCTCCAGAATAGTGGAAGGTCACCACCTGATTCTCAGGACCCCATTCATGGAGCTCTGTGTGTGCAGCAGGAAGGAAACTTGTATTTTTCTAAAATCGGATTCCAATTGGGGCCAGGTGCTCCAGGAAGACAATATTTCTCTTAGCCATGGTTCCTCTTTTTGTTAGGAAAATACCTCAGATACATTTGGGTTCTGGAAAGATGGGCCTTTGGGCTGTCTCCGAGGGAGTGGGGAGGCAGAGACTCCAGGTACTCTGCGTAGCAAGGGAATCCTGAAGCAACTCTGAGGTGGCAGCCCCCAGCTCTATAGGACGCCACGGCCAGAAAAGAAGTCTGGTCTTCACCACGGTGATGTCTAGAGAGAGGGGGACTGTTTCCCCGTTCTGTACCAGAGTTTCCCCAACTGCTACTCCCAAGACTTCAGTTAAAAACAAAACCTGTTACCACTGATTTCTGTTACTAGAGAACTGGGGGAGAAATGGTAACAGCGATGGAGGGATAACCAAGAAATACAAATGGAAAAAAAAAACACAACGAGCAAAGGAAGTCAAAGTCCAAACAAGAGAACACTGGGCTGGGACCTGAGGCTTCTGAGAGTGCCTGAGATGAAGGCCCAAACTGGGCTCCCTGGTGGGCTGCAGGCCTGGGGAGCGCTCAGGAGACACATCTCAGGTGCGCACAGTGTGGAACGCTGAGCCACCAGCAAAGGGACCTTCCCAGTGGAAGGAGGACAAGGGCAGCCAGGGGCTGTCTCCCCAGCGGGTCCCGTTCATCATCCACATCCCGATTATAGTCATTACTCAGCAGTCACTAAAATATTCTCAAGTGCCGGTCATGGGACGAGTCCTGAAATAAATGACCACAGAGGAAACACCTCTTCAGTTCAGCGCAGAGAAGATGTCTGGTTTCCCCTTCGCCCTGACTTACTGCCTTTAATCAAACAGGAACTGGGGAAAGCGTCACGTGTCCTGGTTTTTTTCTGTCCTATCGTGAAGATCAGTGCTATCTTCTGGTGCAGGTCAAATTGCCTCCCTTAACAGACTTGTTCTGATAGAATTCTCTCCCTCCATCTCTGTCTCTTTTCTATGTAAGCTCTCTTGTAACGGTACCTTTTAGTTTCCCTCAAATTCTTTGTGGAAGTAAGAAGGTCAGTAAGTAAATGAAGGTGGTGAGAGAGAATCAGTTTAGAGATTTTTTTCCCCTATGTGTTTCATAAGCATTTCTTGAAGAAAATGGACAGAGGAAGTACCCTAACTTGCAAATCCTCAGGTGCAGAGAATTATAAGAAGGTAGCAGAAGGCTCAAGTCTACAGGATAGAGGGTTTCTATGTTACTGAGGCACGACAGACTGTATATGTCTGTTATAATAAAGAGTAACCAGAGCAGAGGGCAGTGGGTTAGAATCTGTCGGGCAGGAATTGTCTTTGGAAGGTCTCTGGAAACGGCACGGATGACCCCAGGCTGCAGGGAAATGAGTTGGCAAAGATGAGGACAGGACTCTGCTGCTCTCAGGAAATGTGTGGTCTGGATCACCACTGTTTCAAAGGAGCAGTTTCTCTCACCAAAAGTATTGGTTCTGCTTTTCTCCCACAAGTATTTCTCATCTCTTACCTATCCGTTTGTTAATCCATTTGATTAATTAGAATGCTCAGGTGAAAATGAGTTTGGGTTAATTTAATTTCTTGGTTTTCAGAGTGATAACTAGTTAACCAATTCTGATTCAATCTTTCATTGCTGGAAATATTCTCAACATCTATTAGCTCACTTTTCTGCTTTAGCAAATAAAACTATGTCAAACAAAATGTAATACGTCTTTCATGAACTAGAAAACATTGGTATCTCTGGTACATTATTTTAAATGGATCGTAACTTTATAGTTTTGTAATATGCAAACTGGGCTAGCTATATTCACTGGCACCCAGAATCAACCTTGAAGGTAGATTTTTAAAACAAATCATTGCTATCTTGTTTGTTTTCCAGTAATTTTATGCTCTCTCTTTAAAAATAGAGCAAAAGAAAAAGTCTAGTTAATTAAAGGTTCAATTTAGCTATGTTCCACTTAATTTGAGTCTTTCTAAATACTAATGGCATGAGGCAAGTTAAATTTATTCTGGAGAAGTGGGGCCTTTTGTGAAATTAAGGAATTCTGGGTCTTCAAGAAGTGTAAAATAAACTTTTCAATAATTTAAATTACATGTGATGTGCTTAAACATTTTCAGGATTATATAACAGGCTTTAGTGGAATTATAAATCTGGAGAGCTACAGGCTAAGCTTTTAAAAATCTTCTTTAGGCAGTTAAAAATGAATCAGTATAGTTGAAACTTCATATACACTTAAAAAAATATTCTGTTTCAGCGTGAAACACCCCGATTAATGTATAGGAGAAGCTTTAATGTAAGGTTTATTAAAATGCTGGGACCCTACTGTCATGGTCTAAGACGGTAGGTAAAAGAGTAAAACTAGCATATTCGGCAGAAATGTATCATTTTCACAATATACTTATGTAATTTAATGAACCTTAATTTTGCAAGAGCCACAGCAGATTGGATAGATATTCTACAAATTCACGTATCAGTTTTCTGACCGGAATAACCACAAGCTCTTCAGTAACCTGCATATGTCAATTACTGTTGAAAGCCACAGTCCAGAGCAAGAATTTGGCCATTTTCCTAGATTTCTTGAGGTTTTATAGTATCCTAGAGGGAGCACAGGACACGCGTTCATAAATGTTCAGCTAACATTTAATAATTGGTAAGAGATTCACACTAAGCTAGGAAAACTCAAGGCTGCCATAGATCATTCCCTTACCAATCACCATGGAAGTCTAACTGTTTTCCTGCCCAGTTTTTTTGCTAATAAATTCTTTGGACATGACAAGAAAAAAATATATAACAGCATAGGCTTTACAGATCAGATGAGGGTATATAATAAAATCATTCATGGAATTGCTTGTAACAAATGTCTAGCGTACATAGTCAGTGCTCAGCAAAAGTGTAAGGGTAGTGAAGGAACAGAAGAGTCCTCCCCTTAGGTACAGACTTTTTCAGACAGTGGTTTCCCAACCAACTAAAAGTACTTCTGGAGTTAATGTTTGTGGTAACATTTGTAGGAACTGGAAGTTTAGTGAAAATTAAATTTTCTAAAATATATAAAGAGTCGATTTAAACTTTAAAACAAGAACTTGAACAAAAGCCAGCATATCAGAATTTTTTTTTTAACTTGAGTTCTTATGAAGACAGACAAATAGGCAGATAGAATGTATCGGTCTCATTTTATATCTTTATATCTGTCTATCCTTGACCTTCTAAAATCAGTAAGATACTAGATGTTATGTATTGTCACCTAGAAGAATGTCTGATACATAGTAGGTAACCAACAAACAGATATAGAATGAATAAATATTTATTTGTTTATCCTAGGGTCCTCCCGCCCCCCCCGCCAGCTCTGCTCTGTTGCTTCAGTGAAATGATTTCCTTTTAGAATATTATCTTCCAGGTCAAACGATGATTTCATTATGAAAATCAAGCAGTCAAATATTGATAATTGCGGGCGCCTGGGTGGCTCAGTGGGTTAAAGCCTCTGCCTTCAGCTCAGGTCATGATCCCAGGATGCTGGGATCGAGTCCCACATCGGGCTCTCTGCTCGGCGGGAAGCCTGCTTCCTCCTCTCTCTGCCTGTCTCTCTGCCTACCTATGATCTCTGTCTGTCAAATAAATAAATAAAATCTTTAAAAAATATATTGATAATTGCTAGTTAAACGTCTTAAGTATAATTTTTTTTATTCAAGCATGTAAAAATGACTTAATAAAATATCAACAGGAATGCAGTACACAGTTTAAAGGAAGAGGAAGACAAAACTAAAAAAGATAATTATTCGAAGGTGAGATTTAGAAATAAGTATCTTGTAACTGGAACTCAAGATGTAGAGGATTTCTATATCCTCAGGAGAAACTGGGAGGAGGAAAAACAACTTGGCTCCCTGGGGAAAATAGATACATCAAAGGATGGAATGGAAAAATCCAAATAATGGAAGAACTGAGGAGGAGAAAAAAGTAACAAAAGGCCTCAAGATAAGGAATGTGCAGAGTAAAAAGACATAAAAGAAAATGAGAGCAAAAGGGTAGAAATCTTTGAAATGAAACATTAGATAGGGAGGTATGAAAGCATGAACAATGTGTCCAGACTTACATTCCAACATTGGCTCCATCCATTTAGTCTCCAGCTATAGTTGGGCAAGCTGAGTCATCTCTCAGAGCCTGCATTTTTTAAATTGAATAATATTATATACTGCACTGCATTCTTCAGGGTTTCATAAAATAACATATGTGAAAATAGTGCACTATGCCACAGCATAGATGCTCTGTAAATGTCAAGGTTTTGCTCACTGCACACATGTGGTTCCAAGTTAAAATGTGGATTAACCCATTTCTCAACAGGTAGCCAGCCTATAAGCTCAGGCCCTTCTATTCAGTATCATCCTCCCTGGTTGTAAAGGAGACAAGTTTAATTTTTAGGGAAGAAAAACAGAGGTGTCTGCTCAATATTCTCAAACACCTTTTAAAACGGTAATAAGGATTTTAAGATACACCGTGACAACTTAAGCTTGCATTCTCTTCAAAGTTCAGTATTGTTGACTATGTTATACACAGCTCCTTGCACTAGAAAGAACTGAAAAGTGGTCTAGTCCAGCTCTCTGATTTTTACATGGGGGAAACTGAGGCCCAGCAAAGTCCTATTTATTCAGGCAATTATCTGGTTATTCACTCAGCCAATGTTAGTGGAGCACATGCGGTCAGGGCTGGATGCAATGGCCAAACCCAGGGCCTGCCTTCGGGGAGATGAGGGCCTGGTGGCTCGCCCAGGGTCATGGAACTCGTGAAGGGCTCAGGTAAAGGGCATCCCCAGTGCAGGCTTTCCACTACACTGAGTACTTTGCCATGTTTAAGGCCGTTCTTACTAACAGTAGGGGCTTGGGGGAAAACTTCCAGTTGATTACTAACATGTTGAGAACAGCAAGTAAAAAAGATTTCAAATTAGTTTTTTTTTTTTTTTTTAAGATTTATTTACTTATTTGAGAGAGAAAGAGAGAACAGGGGGAGGGGCAAAGGGAGAGGGAGAGAGAGGATTTCAAGCAGATTCTGTGCTGAGCGCTGAGCCTGACAGAAAGCTGGATCTCACATCCCGGAGATCATGACCTGAGCCAAAACCAAGAGTCAGAGGCTCAACTGACTGAGCCAGCCAGGGGTCCCTCCAATTGCTTTTACCCTAAATCTGAGCCAGGCAGAAGGGCACAGGGACCCCAGGAGATTCTGCCTTTGATATGGGATGAGTTCCAGTGTTGAGACGGGTCAGGCAGGGAAAGGGTGGGAAACCATGTGTATGAGAGTCAGAGAGAGCGCTCTACTCTGATGCCCCACCTGAAAGAGGCTGTCTTCGTTCTAGCTCCTGCCGCATCCGCGTCTCTCTCTAGATCTTACCGTCTCACTTGTGTGTACAGAATAGTATTAAGGAGGGGCGCCTGGGTGGCTCAGTGGGTTAAAGCCTCTGCCTTCGGCTCAGGTCATGATCCCAGGGTCCTGGGATCGAGCCCTGCTTAGGGCTCTCTGCTCAGCGGGGAGCCTGCTTCCCCCTCTCTCTCTGCCTACTTGTGATCTCTGTCAAATAAATAAATAAAATCTTTAAAAAAAAAGAATAGTATTAAGGAACGTCGAGAAACATGCAATAAGGTAGATAACCATCCTCTTTCAATGACGCGGAGTGACTTTTCGTACTAGTCTTAGATCTTTGCCCTTTGGATCCAGAATATGAAAATATTCCTAATTTATAAAGATGGCCCCTTAGTCATTAAACATGGAACATTAGAGAGAAATTCTGCTTTCAGTTGATGGGGCTCAGGAATGTACCCCCAAAGATGGCACTCTTGGCATACAGCAGGTGTAGGAAGGACCCTGGGATCTTTGCGGGAGAGGTGCCCCCCGCCCCCGCGTGCAGAGGAATGGAGCATTGCTGTCTCTGAGAGTGGAGGGACACCGAGAGGTTTGCTGAGTTCTCCCCCATTTAACCACCCTTAATACAGACCCTTCTGTTCCATCACATTTTCTCACGACTTTCCACTCTTCAGCAAACTTGACATAAAAATACTCGAGCTTAACCCTTTCCTCAGGTCTTTATCTCTTGATGAAGGCTCCGTGTCACATAAACTTAGTGTGAAATATATATGTATGCTTTTCTCCTGGCAAACTGTCTTTTCAGTTTAATTATTTGGCCCAGCCAGAGACCTTCAGAGGGCTGAGGAAAACTTTTCGTCCCCTACAGCTCACGGTCGGGAGACTGCATCATTTTTCATGTGGCCAGCATCAGCTGCCCCCCTCCTAGCATCATTCCCTTCTAGGGAATTTCCTTTCCTCTGCTGTGTTTAGTATTGATGAGGGAATAAATAAAGGTGCTCCCCAAAGACCACAGAGGACAAAGAAAGTCTGTATGGGTTGTGTGTGTCCTTCTAAAATTTGTATGTTGAAACCCTACCCCTGCCCCCTGCCTCCCTGCAATGTGATGGCGTTAGGAGGTGGGGCCTTTGGAAGGTGATTAGGATTCGATGAGGACGTGAGGGTGGGGCCCTCGTGAGGAGGACTCTTGCCATTGAAGAGTGACCAGAGAGCTTGCTTCCTCTCTCTGCTCTCTGCCATGGGAGGATACGAGGAGAAGTGGGCAGTCTGCGACTTGGAAGAGAGCCCTCACTGGAACAACCACACTGGCATCCTGATTTGGGGCTTCCAGCCTCCAGAACTGTGAGAAATAAATCTCTGTTATGTGGTATTTTTGTTACAGTAGCTGGAGCTGTCTAAGACAGGGTCCCAGAAAGCTCATTCTGCCAGTCCTGTCCTCTCATTTCCTGGCGTTAACTCCATGACGAAAGCTTTGCACATCTCCCTCCTCCAACTCTGAATCATGTACAAAGTGGTACAAGGGGGGAAATGGAGTTCATGCAACAGACCTTCCAAACTTATCTCTTGAGCCCTCTCCTCAATTCATGAGTGCCCAATTTCTTTTCAATCAACACATGCCCAGTTAGGCAGAGTGCTGCTCTCCTGCCCAAAACCGAAGATCCTAATTGATACTATCTTTCTATTGCAGACTACCTCTGTAGCATTTCAGCTCTACAGATCAAAATCTGTGAACGTCTATATAAATGGCACGTTTCAGGGTGATGCTACAGAAATGTAAAGTGCTTCCAACAACTGGAGGCAACCTACTTTAAGAACTACTTTAAACAGATTGAGTAAAAGCTGATTTATCCAACATCTAACTACCCAGGACTTTCCGCCAGCACTTCTGCTTATCCATGAAGTGAAGGAAACTGGTGTTTTGGTTTTGTTTTGGTTTGTTTTTAGCTTTATTTATTTCTTTTAGAGAAAGAGAGAGAGAGAGAGAGAAGGGCAGAAGGAGAGGGAGATAATCTCAACCAGGCTCCATGCTGAGAGCACAGAGCCCTATCCTGGGCTGATCCCAGGACCCTGAGACCTAGACCTGAGCCAAAACCAAGAGTGGGATGCTTAACCAACTGAGCCACACCAGTGCCCCAGAAACAGGTTTGTTTTTTTTTTAATTTATTTATTTGTCAGAGAGAGAGGGAGAGAGAGCGAGTGAGCACAGGCAGACAAAGTGACAGGCAGAGGCAGAGGGAGAAGCAGGCTCCCCGCTGAGCAAGGAGCCCGATGTGGGACTCGATCCCAGGACACTGGAACCATGACCTGAGCCGAAGGCAGCCGCCCAACCAACTGAGCCACCCAGGCGTCCCCAGAAACAGGTATTTTTAATGAGAGGTCATGTGTGTGTGGGGCGGGGGGGCGGAATACTTGTGTTCAGGCTAGCCTTCCCTCACTTCTGAGTGCTCCTTAGTTAATCACATCAATCGATGCCTTAGTGGCTTTTCCTTTGATATCTGATATATGGATACCAGTCCTACTTTACTCAAGGTTTTGTTTTTTGTTTTTAATTTACAAATTAAAGGAAATAATACACATTTTGAGGAATATAGAAGGACTATATATACGCACAACATTTTTGCTATCCTAATAGACCTAAATCAAAGATTAAATAATATTTTGATGAATTGTGTTTTATTGTATTCACATTCTTAGAAAACTGGCCATTTTAAAACAATCTTCATTAACTTTTCCTAACATCTGTGAGTAAAAATTGGGAATATATAGTAGCCAACTGAATAATATATCAGACCAACAACCCATTAATTTTATGAAACAGTTACCAAGAAATTCTGTTAACCCTCTCAAACTCTACAGTTTGAATTGATTTAATTCACAAAATGCTTTGGATGTGCATGAACTTATATTTTTAAATGCTCTTTGCTGCCAGCTATAAAGGCCATAAATATTATTCTTGCAAACAGAAGAAAGGCACAGCCTTTATGAGCAGCACTCCTCCTTGTTCATTGTTTTTCTCCCTGATACATGTTGACAGCTGATTTACAAGGAAGTGGCCTCACCTTATTTGCATCTGTATTGATGTGTTTGGTGAGCAGGAAGGGAAATAACAGATTCAATATTAATCAGGGAAAAAATGGACTTTACTCATTCTCTCAAGCAACTACTTGAATTCGGATTTTTTAACCATCTTCTCTTATACTCAAAATGTAAATTTTTCAAAGGCATCACCTGAACAAGGTTAGAATAGTGACTTAGAGAACATAATCGTGATTTTCTCTTGTATGACATAGAATGAGGCATTTCAAATGAATATCGATTGATTAAAATTTTTAAATTGACAACAAAATATTGGATAACCAGGAATTTGAGATAAGCCATTAAATATAAAATCCAAATTATTAAGACAAATGCTTTATATCATCAAATCATAGAAAATCAGTATTTTTGGTAGACAAAATAACAGCTACAATTAGTTTAACTCACACAGAAGATTCCAAATCATTAGCTAAAATAAAACAATGGTAATGGTAAATAGGACTCAAGTTTATATTGTTACTAGGCAGTGAACCTGACAATTTGCATTGTATCAAGAGTACATTTTTAAAAGAATGAGACAAAGGCTCTAAAATCCATTTTTTCCTACGTTGTTATTTTATCTGTCTTCATTATATATAAAATTCATTTGGTGAAAACTACTAGAAAAAGCCTTCTAATTATAAATTACTAGTTTCAGATACATTAAAGATATTTATAGATATGTACGTGTAGAATTATTTCTTCAAAAAAACAAGAATTTTTTTTCACTTATCTTCATGAGGAGACCAGTAATTTCAGTATTTACTTCTCCTTATAGATGACAGATGTAAATTAGTTTAAAAAAGAAGATATCTATATAAAACTCAGCCTTTTTCTTTTTTTTTTAACTTCTCCCCCCCACCTCCCTTCCCTCATTTAGAACGAACAGCAGCCAAGGTTGTAAGATAAATATCCATTGCTCCTTAGGTCAAAATCTGTGCTGAGTGTAATTTCTAGTCACGTTAATTCAATTAAGAAAAGGAAGTTCCTTGTGTTCATATACAGAAAACAAGGCAAAATTAATGAAACTCTTCAAATAGGGAGAGTTTATTCTACTAAACACTTACATGGAATTGAAGACTGATGTTTTTAAAACCTCTAACTCGGTAATTTTTATCCCTCCACATTTCTTGCAGCAACTTTGGCCATTTTATTAGCCTATTTTTAGATGAGGAAACAAAGGCACAAAATGGTAAACAGAAAAAGATTCAAGCTCAAGTCAATTTCAGTTCAAGTATTTTTGAGAAAAATATGGCGGGGGTGCATACGAGATCCTACACCGTAACTGTGCCTCCACGGAGGCCTCTATGCCAGGGCTATCCAGCTAATATATACAGGTAAACACTGCTCCGAGGGCCAGACACAACACACACGGACTATCCAAGTTAACGCACGACAGCACGATGGTGACACCAACATGCTTACTCATTTAATAGTTAATGTCCTACAGTAATTTTTCATAATGCATTTTCTTTTGGAGACTAGCAAGAATATGTACACATTTATTTTTAAAAACGTTTAGTCAAGTTGCACTAAAAGCAGGCTGCAACGTGATTGGCAGAAAAGCAACCACCTAATAGGGGACACAGCGCATTCCTCCAACAAACAGAAGTGTGGGCAACAAGAACATATTTTATACCTTAGAAATAGTTTATTAAAGGGACCCAAAAAGGAAAACAACAACAACAACAACCAAAACAGCAAATGGATCATCTGGGGAATTCAGAGACTAAAGTGATTAATTAGACCTTATTTTGTCTCGAACAGATTTACTAAGCATTTTTCAAATAGCCACATTGTTTGCAATTACCCAAATCACACCTCCATTGGCTGGCCTTAGTTACTTCATGCACGAACAACAATCTGATTGAGCACTCTTGTTAGGACTTCATTCTTCATTGTAATTAGCCATAATCATAGCCTTCCTGGGTGCATGAGAACGTGCTAGCAACTATTCACAACCTCAACCCATTTGAATATGAATCTTCTCAGTAAGGAGCAATAAAATAGGAGAAACAAAGCCGTTTCTCTAGGGAATTTTGCAAAGCATCTCTGCTCGAATTCTTCCCCCTTCGAAATGTCCTCTCTCCAGTATTTGGATCCTATTTGCTAAAACAAGGGTGGCTTAATGAAGACAATGGCTTATTATTTCTTAAATGACACAGGAGGCCCAAGTATTATAGATTGGGTTCTTTCAGTCTTTGCCAAGGACACAAGGAACAAAAGAACAAGCAATTGTATGTGGAAAGAGAACTGGGACTAGGCTACACTTTGTGAACGCTGAGTTAAGATGGGGGTCTTTGCTCTTCTAGACCTCAAAGGCTGGTGCTTGCTTGCTTGCTTCTTTTTAACCCCCTCTGTCTTCCCCTCTGGAAATGACTCAGACATTATAGAAAAAACCTCAAAGAAGCAGGAATTGGAAACAAAGGCCAAATGGAGGAGGGGTGACATTTCTGATCCTGTCCCAAGTACATTCATAGTGAGCCACCTACTGGCAACAGCACTTCCCCTCCTTCACTGTCTAATTGCCTAACCTCTTTAGGGAAGACCCAGGTAAACATGCTGGAATCCCTCCAAATGCCTTGTCAGCCAAAAATGGGGAAAATAAAATTCAGAGGGAGAAGAGCTTCCAGAGTAGTACTAAGCCTTTAATAGGAAATCCAGTCCTTCTAGTGAAACTATGGCAAAAAATCAGCTACAAAGAATTATCATTTAAAATGCTAAATGTTCTGTAGCAAAATTATAAGATGATTTAAATTACTTAAAAAGAATAATCATTTCACTTAGGAAGCTAAATCCAATAATCGCTTAAACTAAATGAATATTAAAAGTGTGGTATGGCACATGCAAGAGGTCTGTAAGTTTTTCAAAGCTTCTGCCATTAATGTGTAAAATTTTTCTTTTTACTTTCTTTTTTTTTTTGCTACATGACACATTCACAAGACACTCGAAGACGACCGTGGGACACCTGCTAATTATCTGGTAACCTCGTGGGTTTAAATTCATCATCATCATACTGAAGTGACTTCACTAAAATCACAGAAGCCAACTGAATGTATTGTGAATCGGGTACTAGATGGTGGTACAAGTCGGCTCTCTGGCCGTGATATGAGAGTCACAGGTTTCGAACTGAACAAGGCCATGTGGCCCCCCGGGTCAGGCACATACAAGGTTTCATTTTGGTAGAGATGGTCCAGAACGCCGTGCAGGTCCTGTGGCACGACCCAGAATCCTTGAGAAAGGAGGCAGGGTTGACTAGTAGGGTCTGTCACTGGTGTCCAAGGAAGACCAGGGAAATAATCAACCTCCTACCAAATGTCTACCACATGTAAGGAACTATGCTAAGTGCCACTGAGGCTTTTTTTTTTTTTTTTTTTTTTGCCACTGAGGCATCTTAAGTGGAAGAAAACATTAAAGGGTTCGCTGGAACAACGAAGTCCCTGTGTCAGCATGCTGGAGCCCGCCTCCACCAGCTTCGGTACAACTGGATACCCTCCCCCAAGCTGCCTTAGCCTGCACGACAGTCATGTTGCTATGTGGACTTCTTCTTGCTCATTTGCTCTGTAGCTCTCCCTACTGGTTTTCATACCATATTTTGGAGTTATTTTATTTTAACATCCATTTTAATAGTTGGCAAGTCAAATTCCTTACCCTATTGTTCTTCTTTTTCAATTTTTTTTAATGAGAATAATAACAATTTAAGACAGATGACTATAATACTTTCTCCTCCATGGAGTAACATATGATTAAAAACATATTTAACATGTTGCATATCTTTAAAGAGGCAAAAAGAAGAGTCTCTATGACATTAAGACTTGGTGGAAACTGAAGGACCCCAGGCCAGTGAACGACGATCAGAGAGCCATCACCATGTCACCCGATTCTTACTATGAGCCAGGCAGGGGCACAAGGGTTTTATCTGCATTGTTTCACCTAACCCTCACCAGGGCCCCGAGGTGTGGGCACTTCGGCATAACTGTCTCCACTTTACAAAGGAGTCTACTGAGACCGGAGAAGTTTCAGTAACTTGTCCCACACTGCACAGCAAATAAATGCAAGGCTGGGAATGAATGAGTCCTTAATGGTCAACACTCATCCTCTGCTGCTGGTATTCAGCTAGTCCAACACCAGGCAAGGCCAGCTGGCTCCAGCCCATCTCCAACACCTGGGACCCGGCCACAGAGTGACCGGGCTGCAGGGGCTGATCTACCAGGATGAGGTTACAAGGAGAACGAGGCTTTTTGGACAACAAATGACCTCCAAAGGGGCAACCAACATAGAACTTGATGGCAACGTAGAATTTGACCACCGAGTGGTCATACTACAACCAGCCATAAAGTGGGGCCTTTGGAACATATTATCAGGCTCGTTTACATAAAGTTGGTGTCAAATGCATTTCATACTGGACTCAGGATAGCCCCAGTCAAAACTAAAAGATTTTAGATGTAATTAGTGGTATGGTGTGGATTTCATGACTGAAATCAGTCATGCTTTCAGGTGCACACGTGAATTACTGTTGGTGACACTACCTGTCAAAGTAAATGTAAGTTATAAAACTACATGTACAAAGAACATTTGCTTTCATTTTTCTCTGGTAGAAAACAATGTCAATCTGAAACCAAAAATATATATATATTAATGTCGGACCTATACTATTTGCTTTTTTTTTTTCTTTTTTTCTTTTTTGAGGGGAGGAGGAGGGATAGAGGGAGAGTGAGAGGGAGAATCTTAAGCAGGCTCCACGTTAACTTGGGGCTGACTTGGGGCTCGATCTCACACCTCTAAGATCATGACCTGAGCGGAAACTAAGAGTCAGATGCTTAACCAACTGAGGCACCCAGGGGCGCCTGTTATTTGCTTTTTAATCCCTTTGCTTGGATGTCTCATTATGTGTCAGACAGCATTTATCTGGGGTCACATAAACCTCTAATTCTTGGAGCACAGTCAAAGCATCTTTTAATTCTACTGGTTAAACAAACATTACAGATGTTATTCTTTTGTGGAACAATGCAGGTAGAAGTTTCTGTTACCAACTTAATAGACTATTAGCCACCCATGGCTTTTCACAGATAAGAAAAGGTGAGCTTTGACATAATTCAATTCCACAAACACCTACTGAATGCTTATTGTGTGCAAGGTGCTATATGAAGTCAAGCAAGTAAACAAAGAATAAGATAAGAATCATCCATTTTTTTTTAATCAGAAAAGAAATGATCTCCTAACCCCAGGAATTCACTAATTAGTAAGAACTAAACACATAAAATAACTACAGTTTAAGGCAAAATACACAGGAGATAAAATTTGTAGATGTATATTAACAATATATTTCCTTCTGTTTTGATCATAGGTTAGTTAATTTAAACATATATAATACTAAAAGCAGTAAAAACAATTGTTTTCATAACTACAGCAAACAGATCAAACACTGTTCTAAATTCAAGTTGTAGTTCTTATTTAATCCTTATAGTGAAGGACAACCCCTGAGGCCTGCATGTGGATACAAATAAGGAAACTGAAGCCAAGAGGGAGGATAAGTAACTTGCCCGAGATTTCATACGTGGTATTATAGCTTTATTGTTTCTTTCTTCCTTGTTTCTTTTAAGCAAACTCTTCACCCAACCTGGGGCTTGAACTCACAACCCCAAGATCGAGAGTCGCATGCTCTACCGACTGAGCCAGCCAGGCGCCCCTGTTTCTTTCTTATTGAGAATACGATCAGTTACTTTTTACTATTATATGGTAAACAGAAAGCATGCCTTTTCCTTTTGATATATTTTAAATTTACCTTAATTATTTAGATATTTTAATGATCTAAAACTTTAGAAGTTTTAACTCTAAACTTCTAGCATGCTCTTAATCATTGCAAATACCAAGTTGTCATTTTCAATAATCTCCACAATTTGAGAAAGATGACAAAAGTGAATCTGCAGAGCAGTTCAAGAGAGTGAGCCACAAATTGATAAAGACAGGCCAGGGCATGTTATCAGTCCTCATCTCAGGAGGGCAGAAAGAGCCTGAACGACCACCTAAATGAACTGATAACCACTGGGGGCTCTCACACTGTTGCACCATTTGGCGGTCAGACACCCTGCCAAGGGGAATGGCCCTGTCCATCAGGTGCTGCAGGATTTTCTGGCAGCAGAACAGAGGAAGATGGGATCACATTCTTAACACACACGGGTGGAACTGGGGACTGACCACAGTTACAGAACTTCCAAGCGAACTTTGAGATGATTTAACCTTTCCTGTGGTTTTTCTGTCCCCTGTCCCCAAGCCTCACTGTCTGTGTACAACATAACACACCTGTGAGATATCCCCATTCCTGTGAGTGCATGTGTGTCTGTGTGTGCCCACGTGCATACATGTTAAAGTCCAGCTTAACAACTTTCCTAACCTCTTCATTCTTTCGCCAAGGTCAATGTATTAAGGTGCTTACTTACTCTCCCATAATGTCAATTTCTTGGCTATTTTGTATCTCTGTAAACACTGTTTCTTTTGCCTGGATTTCTTCCCCTAAACCCTTCTCTTATTTTTCTTTTGGCAAAATTCAGTTCCCACTTGATATCAACTTGATTTCCCTAAGGTTGCTTTTCCCTCTGTATTCCCACAGCACTTAGATTTTTCTATCTTTGTTACAAATATGTATTATTTTTTCTTTTTCTTTTTTTGCACATGTGGGTTTTTTCCCCCAAGTGACATAACTTGAGAGGGCAAAGACCATTCTGCATTAAGGACCTGCATGTCTAGCCCTGGTATGGTTCCTGGCACATAGTACATCTATTCCGCTCATTCAGTTAATAATTATCATCCAATGGATTTGACATAAAATAAGCCTTAAATTACGCTAACATAAATAGATACAATCTGCAAATCTTAAATAAAGTCACAAAGAATGGAAATACAGTGCTTTCAAAATTCCCCCTCTTTGTCATAAAAATGCGCCTAAGGGAAGCCTTTGAAAGAATAAAGGTAGCTACCTTGATTTGAAAGCTGGAAAGAGAGTATTTTAAGTGTTTTTTCCAAAGCTTCTCTTAATATCCTGTTACAAGGCCAAGGAGTGAATGTAAGTATATCTTGGTAGATTTCTAGATGTGATTTATTCATCCCAAGGGAGGGCACCAGGCATTCTGTGATGTTCTGAATGTAAGTCTGGGCCCTCCTGGGTGCACCATGGTTATCCCTGATCTCGGGCTTTAGTTCTACTTTAGTTCTACTGACCATCTGGACATATGGATGTTCTCTTTCCAATGCCTGACTCTATGTCCCTCTCAAAGCTAGAGGCGGTAAAAGGTAAAGAAGTAATTGCATTTCCCTGCGAGTGCTATCTCGGGGAAGGCAGAAGTTCATTTGTGGCTCACAGAGAAGGCTGCAGTTTGACTGCTTGCCCAATTTAATGGCCGGTCCCCAGACTTCCTCCTCTTTGACCTCACAGGGGCATGAGCAGCTCCCCAGCTTTGAGCAGTAATTGGCTGACTGCAGCATATTCTAACTCCTTAATAGCTCTTTCATTTGTCCGGCCCACCCCTCCCTTCCAATGTCACTGTTGCTAATGTTTTAGTTCAAACTCTTCTCCTGTCCACTGAATTTCAGAAAAGCAGCCTGATGGGACTTCTTGGCTCCAGTTGACTCCTTCCAATTTCTCCTCCTCATTCCTAACCAATCTTTCTAAAGAGTAAATCTGTTCAGGTGTCTCTTTCAAACTTTTTAGTGCTTCTAAATAGCTTTCCAAGTAGAGTCCAAATTACTCAACTTGCACATAATTCCTTTATGGTTAGGTGTCTCTTTATATCAGCCCCCATTTTCAGCCTCTTCCCAAATTATCTCTTTCACTCAAGTTAATCTAAAGTACTTTTTGATTCTCCAAAGAATCACAAGACTGCATGCTGATGTTGGCATCTTTATGCCTCCAAAGATGTTTTAACATCCCCAAATGATACAGGATGTAGGTGTTCTCCTTGGACGGCTTTTCCTTCGCCCTTTTCCCTTGGAGACCACATAAATTCTTACAGCTATAACTGTTCCCATTTGTGTTTTAGTTTACACCTTTACAGTAAGACTAATTCTGCCTTTAACAATAAATATTTACTTTGTTCCATAGCAGTAGGTGTTATAAATTGCTGGTGAGCCAAAAAAAAAAAAAAAAAAAAGGTGGATCTGCCCTCATAGCACAGAATATTGTGGGGTACTGCAGAGTATTCAAAGTGTAGTGATCAGTAATTATAAAAGGAAACGGGAAATTGGAGCTAGAGTAAATGCTATAAAGATGAGGAAGGTGGTGTGCTATAGGACTTCATTGTCAGGGGCTTTGACCTCATCACGAGTGTCAAGGAAGAGACTTCTGACATTTGAGTTGTGGTCTGAGCTATGCATACGCTGTTGATAAGGAGGGGAAGAGAATGTTCCAGAAGAAGACAGAGCAAGCACAAGCCTGTGCTGTGAGGATGCGTGTCTCACGTGTAAACTGAAAGGTAGTCAGTGGAGGAGGATGGGGGTCAGTGGAGGAGGAACGGGGGTGAGTGGAAGGGGGCACAGAGAGCAAGGGAGTGTTTAGCATGAACTAGTAACACTACAGGAAATAGGTCAATTTGCATCACTCAAAGAGCAATGAAAAGCCATATGTGAACTTGAAAAGGGTATGGTTGGGAAAACATGGTTCTCTTTGTCCAAAGTTACTCTGGCAACATGGCGCAAGGGTGACTGCTGAGGGACAGAGTGGACAGGGGTCATTCTAAAAGTTAAGACACAAGAATAGGGTGGAGTTATTATTAGAGTCTTGGCAAAATAAACTAAAAGGTCAGAGTGAAGAGATATTTCAGGTACAAAAGTAATATGGTTTGGTGATGGCTTGGCTGTGGAAGTGAAAGAAAGTTGTCAAGGATTCCTAGATTTCTGGCTTGCTCAAAAGACTGAAGTTCAATATGGAATAGCTTTCAGATGGAATATTATACAGCATTGTGATTTATTTCTTTAAAGTGTGCAGGGCATGCTTCTTCTCAGATCTCTGATGTCAGGGAATGTGATTATCATGCCCCAGTTATGGCACTCAACTTCGTCACCGCATTCCAACTAAGCCATGCTTCCCACAGGCTGCTCCCAGGCGTGCTGGGGTGGGGCAGCTGACGCAGGCTGTTCCTGGGGACACAGAATCTTCTGACAGGCCACTGAGACTCAAAGACTGCTGACCGCCCCACCCAGCGCTCCTCAGGGGGGCAGTGCAGTCTGAGGGCTTCTACCCAATGTCCTTCCTTCTTTCTCCTCCGCTGGGGTCAGACCCACATCATGGTTTGCCGGCTCTCCCACCCTTGCAGGACTTCCTCCTTTCCTCATCTATCTCCTGCATGTCTAACCTTGTTTTGACATCTGCTATCTTAAGGACACAGATGTTAACACAGGTACTCTATCATTATTGTTACCGGAAAATAATCATAATGTGATATTTAGTAAAAAACAGGATACAAAACATTAGGTAGTGTATGATAACATGTAAATTAAAATGCAAAATTTGAAAGAAGCAAACTGGCAATTAATTTTAGCAGCTGGAGGCAAATTAACACCTTTCTATTAAACTGTAAACATGTAATTCAAGAAAATAATTTGAATGAAGCTAAGCAGATCATATAGGTTGAAGTCCCAAGCCTCTGAGAAAGAGTACTGGCATGAAGTCTGCAGCAATCTGATGTTAGAAATATTAAAGGTGACAGCAAAAGGCATTTTCTTGAGATAACAAAAGAAAAGCTAAGTTTAGTTAAGTGACTGTTCATCATAGCAGGTTTTACAGATAAATATATACATCTAATATTTAAACATATATATGCTTAAAAATTTTTATTATATATTTATCTTTATAGTAAAAAATATTTTTAATCATATCAATAATGAACTTCACCTAAAAGTACGGAACCCCCCCACACACAAAATAGATGATACTCTTATTACACTGACACAATGGATCTTGCAAACTGTGATGTTCTTGCCCACTGTTTTAATCTGTAAATGTGTTTCACATAGTTTTAATTCTGGAATAGGACATTTTATATACAGAGTTTTCCATTTTTTAAAAATTTAGCACTATAGGGGCGCCTGGGTGGCTCAGTGGGTTGAAGCCTCTGCCTTCGGCTCAGGTCATGATCCCAGGGTCCTGGGATCGAGCCCCGCATCGGGCTCTCTGCTCAGTGGGGAGCCTGCTTCTCCCTCTCTCTCTGCCTGCCTCTCTGCCTACTTGTGATCTCTGTCTGTCAAATAAATAAATAAAATCTTTAAAAAAATTTAGCACTATATCATAACTATTTTTACCACATTGATAGTCCAAAAAATTATATCTCATCAGGTGAATGTATTATGATTTAGTTACCCATTATCCAATTATGGATATTTAGGCTGCTTTCAAATGTTCATTATAAAAATGAACAGCTTCCCATAGAGTTCACCATCACTGTATCATTTCCTATTGAGCTCAAGAAGGGGAGTTATTTGATCAGAGAGCACAGGAACCTATCACAGGCAGAGACTCACAGGTTAGATTAATAGAAGAAACCGTTTACACACGGAAGGGGAACACCTGTATATAAAGATCATACTAATGGCGCAAAGCCCCAATGGACTCGGTACTGAATCAAGCTTCTGTGTTTAAGTAACTATAAAATGGCACAAAACGAAATAAGTAACTGTTTTAAGATGAACAACAGACAACGAAGGATCACAAGCTTAAAACAACGTAAAAATAAGTCAGAATTTAAGATTTAGAAGAGGGAATTAACATTAAAAAAGCAAAAGACAGAATAGGATGCAGGACACACAAAATAGAGAAGAGAGGAAGAAAAAGTGTATGTTATTTTTAATCACTTTTTCATATTGGGAAGAGGAATTTTACTAAAAAACTCAAATAGTATGATGCTTTTCATTAAAATTTGTAACATAAACCTTAAAAGAACAGAAAAGTGGCAATGAATTATTATTTTTGTTAAAAATTGCCCAATGGAAGATTGCAAGATCCATGCTGGTTTTCTCTTCCTCAGTGGCAAGCATCTGTACTTGAAGATCTAACATAAGTGGTAGCAGAGATTGAAAAGCACATGTTACAAGGTATAATACCTAAAGCCACAAAGCAAAAAACACCCACACCTTCTCTGCTTAGAATAGAGTTTCATAAACCCTTGGTATTCTTGATCATCAGGATTATGATCAAACATGTATTTAAGAAATACAATTAAATATTTATAAAATACATTTGTGGTTAATAAATTATTTACAAATATTATAACGTGGTGTTCATTTTACCACTTTGTGATTTGTTCATCATGAGTTCCTAGTACAGTCCAATGACTCAGGATAGTGCTTTGCCCTCTATTAATAAATTATAGATAACAGTAAAAAGAATATAGGTAAAAAAAAAAAACTGTTTCTGTATATAGGCAGAAAACTATTGTATCTTCAGTTTAGAAATGAGATTTGTTTTATGAACAATTATGAAAGGGTAACAAATGGCGAACAGAATAAAACTTAACATAAACACTCTTTTGTAATGCTCATGTATACTTTGCATAGCAAATCATACAGGAATGACTGATGAAACATTGTTTTATTAAATAAGCCATTTCTAAAGTATATTCATAATCATAAAAATTTGAGTAATGAAAAATAGTAAAGTTTAGCTTGTATAATTTATTCTAAACCTCAAACAATGTAAGGAAATGGGGAAAGTGAAAACAAAACTTTTTGTTTTATAAAGTCCTCAAAACAAAGTCTGCTGAACAATACAAAGAAATATGGTAAAAATATAAAAATTTTAAAAATAATTAAGTATACACATTCCCATTATTCTTTAAGCTTATTTTAATTTAATTTACCAAGATAAAGGGGATTTAATCTTTTATGTAAACCAAGTAAACTCGATTTGATTTGAAATGTATTACTAAGTATTAAATTGGAATTAAATTTTGGATTAGCATTAGGATAGGCTAAACCTTCATGGTATTCCTTAACATGAAATCTCAGCTTCTAGGTTGCAAGCTGTCACAAAGTAACACACAAATGATAGAGGCAAAAAGGCTTCTATGGAAACAGAATATCCAGTCTGGCATGTTTCAGTGCTTTAAAGCATTTTTAACAAGAGCTGGTAACAGGGCCAAAGACACTCGAGGCCTGCCTACATACTCTTCACACTATTATTTTTTTTTTAAAGATCAAATAATTCCAAGTTTTAGTAAGGGTATGAAAAGCAAGATCCTTGCAAGTAGAAGAGAAAACTGAATACCAACACGCATACACATGTGCACAGGTAAGATAAATATTACACAAAATATTTGGAAAGTGGCATATACATAATTCAACTGGCCTAAAACAATTTGTGTCATTTTTAAGCTTTTTTCAACTTTTATGTATTTGTTATGTTTTACACTGGGTTAAAAAGAAAAAAAAAATTTGTCCTGATATTTTATTTTCTTATTTTATTTTCTAACATGTGACTTCAATACGGCAGGTAGTTTTTTCACTCCTTTCACTAGCTACTAACATTTCAAGTAGACATAATACAATTGACTTAATGATTTTTCTTTTTTTTTTTAACATTTAGAGTCCATCAATCAATAACTTATGAAAGGAATCAGAATATGCTACCACACAATATGTCACTTTGGCATAAAGATTATTTTGAGATGAAATCAATGAAGAAACAGCAAATACAGGAGGAGCTCTCTGCTCTCCCTTTCTGCATAAAGGCAGGGAATAAATTTCTCCTTTGTAAAGGAAATTTTCATTTCTAATAGTGCTCTCATGTACCCTATCAGGAAGAAGAGAAGGACAGGGGTTGGGGGGTGGAAATGGGGGGTGTTGTAACCCTCATCACCTGAGACGCTTTGAGTCTGCATAACAAACCTTACAAAACAATCTTATTTGCCTTGCCTTTCCCAGTCTCTTTCCCACAACTTGCTCCTCCCCAGAAGCCCAAATCCTCTTTTATCTTGGGTTTAATTTCTTTTCCATACTTTATCTCATCTTTTGTAAAAACTGTAGCCCCTGTTTTGTTTTGTTTTTTAATATTTTATTTATTTGAGAGAGAGAGAGCATGAGCAGGGGGAATGAGAGAAGAGAAGCTGAGCAGGGACACCCCCCACACACACACACATGTGGGGCTCGATCTGACACTCCAGGGTCATGACCTGAGTCTAAGGCAGATGCTTAACCGACTGAGCCACCCAGGCGCCCCTAAGTCCCTGGTTCTAATAGTTTCTGTTCTGGGAGTCCCTGCTATGTGCATACGCAAAAAACTTTTTCACCTATTAATCTGTCTTTTGTGAGTTAAATCAAACTCCTCAGTCACTAAATGTAAGAATGTACAGAAAATGTATTTTTCCTCCCTTATACCTATATAACTAACAAAATAACCCCTTAACTATGTGTTTAACACATCTATTAAACCTCTTATAAAATGCATTATATTCTTTTCCTAGAAACAAAAGATAGAATGGCAGCTGCCCGTCGCTTGAGAGCTGGAGGAATAAGAAGACGGTATCTCGTGGGTACAGAATTTTAGTTTTGCAAGATGAAAGGATGCTGGAGATCGGTTGCACAACAACGTGAATGTACTTAACATCTGAAGGATGGTGGAAGATGCCACCCCAAAATATGCCACTTCGGCAAAAAGGTTATTTTGAGTTCAAGGCACTTGAAAATAGCAAATACAAGAAAAACACTCTGGCCTTTCTTTTTGTTAAGAGGAGGAGATGATGGTCCCATGTGAAAGAAAGCCTTTCTGTTTGAGAAGGAAAGTATCATTCTTATCAGGGGCGAGAAGTTGAGACGGAGAATTCTACAAAAACAGGCCTTGTTAAAATAATTCGTGTCTTCCTTAAACTCCCCACATAATTTATTTTTTCCATAACTGCCTTTGTTCCTCCTACTAAGTAAGCAGGTATGTTCTGCCATTTTGGGGGTCTTCAATCCTTATAAGGTCTGCCATGTCACATAAAACTTACTAGTCTCCTGTTGATCTGTCTCATGCCGATGTAATCCTCAGACCCAGCTGAAAACCCCTAAAGGAGGCAAGAGAAAAACCTTTCTCCCCCACACACTACTGAACTGTACACTTAAACATAAGTGGTAAATTTTATATTATGTGTATTTTACCACCATTTTTAAAAGAACAGCAAGGTGATTGTAACAATACTTACAAAATGCTAGTAAAAATAAAATTGTTATAATGAAAAAGTTCTATTATTTCCTAAAATTAAAACAATATATTTTTAAAGGAAGAGAAAAAAAGAGCTCCAATTCCAGAAAAACTTCCCAAACAACTTCTCCAGGCAAGGGGACTAGAAAAGCTCCAGATATCAGAAGTGGAAATAGGTGTTCGTACTATCTTCTCAAGTTACTAGGAGGACAATTAACCATACTAGAAATCATGTCACTAATTGGAAGTAATGTTTTCCACATCTTGAAGTAGGACCATTTCCCAAGACTGCTGAAGAGATGGGCAACATGTTTCTGGTTAGGCAATAAAAGACAGCTAATTAGTCTTGAAACTAGTGACAGGAAGCTTGACTGCTCATTCTATGGGAATCACATGAAATTCAACACATTATAATGCATCCATGGGGAAGAAAGGTAAAACTCTGCACATTGGACTTAACATGTAGAGAAAGCCCTAGTAATATTCTTTTTTTTTTTTTTAAGATTTTATTTATTTATTTGACAGAGGGAGAGAGAGATCACAAGTAGGCAGAGAGACAAGCAGAGAGAGAGAGACGGGGAAGCAGGCTCCCTACTGAGCAGAGAGCCCGATGTGGGGCTCAATCCCAGGACCCTGAGATCATGACCTGAGCCAAAGGCAGAGGCTTAACCCACTGAGCCACCCAGGCATCCCATAGTAATATTCTTTGAGAGAGCTTAGAAGGAGGAATTAGATGAATATCAAAATGAAATACTGTTTCTTTCAAATGTTGATTAAATCTTCACTTTATAAATTATACAAAAATGATTTAAAAAATAATTGGAGAAATAATTTGAAAAGCTATTAGAATTACAAATCCCTGATTTTCATGTGTAGAAAAGAAGACTATAACCAAGCAAAATAGTGTATTTGGAATTATCTTCTCTATTTATTTGAGCAAAAAATAAAAAATAAAAAATATGAAAGATTGCGTTTATGTGCAGAAGCTAGAGGTTCAGTCCCTAAGAGAAAAATGTTTAAATATTAAAACCATAGAACATGATGCATCGTTCTGTTTCTATGTAATTCCTCCTATTATGAGAAAAATTTATGCAGAAGCTTGTCCTTCACAGATGTTAATTATCAGAATAATGTTAGCCTCATTGTTCCCACTTTCCTTTAAGCAGCAAATCCCAGAAGGAACTAAAGAATATTATAGATGTGGTGAAAGTTGTTTAGAATTTGTAAAGGCTGCTAACACATGCTGATCATCAAAATCATTTTAAACCAAATATAGCAAGAATTTTGTTTAATTTCATTCAACTATTATAAAAGGAAATTTAGAAGCAACCAGCCCATGTCAGTCAGAATACCGATAAGACATATTTAGATTTTGTGATTATTACAATGACTGATAAAAAAATCTTTTCTTTCATAGCTTTACTTTCCTCTAAAATCCACATTTTAATAGGGAATAAAGGAAGTTTAATCAAAGAAGCAGAAAATAAATCTTTCAGGTTTTTCTAATGTCCCAAAATATCATTATATGGTATTCTGAGTTAAAATCTCAAACCACTAAGATGTCTATTTTTTAGAAGTGTGATTTCATCATATTCAGTGACTCAAGCACCAAGACGGCAAGCATTTAGATGCTGTACGTCTAACACCTAATCAGTGCTTGGCACACAGCAGATACTCCATAAGTTGAGTGTTGTTGAATGGAATATATGAAACCAGTGAAAATCCACAAGTATACATTGAACTCCATTAACTCTTGATCATGAATTCATGAAGACCTATCTTAGATGGAATAAGTAGTCATGTATGTGTCAGCCTTAAGAAGTGTAATTTACAGACTCTCTTGCCCTACTATTCTCTTATTCTCTAAACCCCACGTGCCTGCCATTGTGCCCAAATACCGTCATTTAAGTCATGCTCTTAGGCTCAAGCAATGAACAGTATTTACTTTGGAAAAACAAGCATCCCTCTAATGTGATTAACACAGAACAGGTGAGTTTTAGTAGCCAGCAGAGTAAGACAAAATAAAGCCGATTAAAAATAAGACAGAAGGGTTTGTGGGAAGCAGTGACGGTAACAAAGGGGCTCATGAATATTTCTTGAATAAACAAGTAAACTGATGAATAAATAAAGTACTGATAATGTGTATGTCAGAAATACAGACAGTAAGAAGATGCCAAGTGGCCACTAGAAGAGATATTTTGAGTGGTTTGATTTCTCTCGCACCAGGCTCATCTTCTGAGCTGCCCTGCCCCACAGAAGCCACCGGAAGAACAATGTGCTTGTAAGCGCCCTGCCCTCTGCCCTGTTCTCACACTTTCATCCAGACTACCATTCTTTAATCCTTCCCATCTAACGAAATATGGAGCTCCTCCTGGATGGCATTGAGAGCCACTAACAAGAAGGCCTTTCTTGGTTCACTGTTTTGCCTGGGACGGGCACGGTATTAGACTCTGCAGAAATACCATGTTCCTGGGGCATGAGGGCAGGGATGGGTGTCATTTTACAGAGAATAGCCAATGACGGCTGCTTTGATGTGCTAGACCGCAGACCTGAAAGAGTGAACTTGGCCAAGAGCTGGGAAAAAGTATTCCTGGTGAAGGCCAGGGATGGCTCTGGGCTTAAGTCCTTGGAGCCAGGTAGCTGGATGGGTAAGGACAAGCCAGGGTCACAGGCAGTGACAATCATGGTGAAATAAACTTTAAAGCTCCCAGCGACTCCATCTGTCTGGCCACCTGGAGCTCAACGAAACCTCCATGGACCTACGGATGTGCAAAATTTTAATCCCAGATCATCCAGGCACACAAACTTGGTCTCCTCTAATTTCGCTTTTGGCTTAATTCACCACAAGTAGTCCAGTCAAACCAGAAAGTAGTTCTGGTTTGTAGTAGGGGATGGGGCCATGGAGGTAGGAGGAGAGAATAAAGCAGTTCACTGATGTTAGATCCATCAGCTAGGAACCATGACAGCATTCTGAAAGCAGATTTCATTCTGCTTCCTGTTGTCACAGAAATAACACGAGCACACTCCCCCCTCCTTTTTTTTTTAGCATCCCCAACTATATTGATTTTGTACTAGAGATCTATTTGAATAAATAAAAATTTAAAAAAAAAGAGAGAATCTGAGGCCCAAAATATGGCTTAGGTGACAATGCTGGCTTTTTATTAGTCAGAATCCAGACTTGGTTATATTTCCTTTAAAAAATATGCTGCAGTTACTTATTTAAATATCCTTTAAGTATTCTGTTACTCTAACAATAAAAAATAGTTTAAATATACTGACAGTCCATCTGCTATACAACTCTCATCAGATTTATATTGAGAAATAGATGAACACTTTTGTTCTGGTAAAATAATTTCATAAAGCAAAATAAATTATAAAAACATGTATTTATTAATTACACATAATTCAGATTTTTGTTATAATAATCTTGATATCCAATTGATTTCTCAAGCACATTTTCTGCACTACTTTTTTGGCTCCGAGTGGGGCAGGCACTTAGATTTATGGTTTCTAAAATACAGGAGATTTTGCATTATTTTAAGCTATGTTTTACTTCATTTTACTTATGACTAATTGCACACACTGTACAAAGACCTCTATCACAAATGACATCTGCTGCACCTAATGAATTGCAACTAGCCAGTGTGTGATGGATGAAAGAATGCTCAGAACAAACAAATGGAGAGCGCGTGTATGTAATGCTCAACTCTATCTCCTTTCATTTAACTCTTTATTATAATTTCTGAGATACAACAGTATATTATGTAACCATGATAGTAAATATCTGGTATGTTTATACAAAAAATATATTATGCAATAAATTTATTAGATTTTGTCTCCAAGGTATATACTCCAGTCTTCCCTGTAGGCCAGGCTTTGCCTGAATTGGAAGCTCCTATTTTGTGTGACCCATGTAAAGACAAGATAGATATGACACTTCTGGACCCAGCTATGTCCGCTCATGTGCGTCGCATTATTTCTCACGTCTTTTCCTAAGTGCTTACTTGTGATGATTTTATTTTCGAAAGAAAAGAGAAAGGGGACATAAAAGTGGATTTGGTTGGTTGTCTAGGCTTCCTTACATTTGAAATGTGTAAAGTACTTTTCGCAAAGGAAATATATATTTGCATATGCTCATAAAATATTTATGTTGAAATATACACAACACAGTCATTCATGATCCCTTAATTAGTTTTTAAGTAGAATAAGACTTAATTAAAATATAATTTGTTAATTCATTAGTGTTGGGTTATAACTTTGACACTGATTTTCAGTAATTAATGTGTCCTGAAAGAACACAATTCATTTGGTTGTTTTCACCGTATTTTTCTCCTTAACACTTTTGTCTTTTTGGCATCACCACATTTTAAAAAGGGGAAATCGTCAAGTATTTTTTTAAGAATTTAAACAATACTACCAAATGGCCTCTGATGAAACGTCACTTTATTAAAATAAAGGGATTTCCTCTGATTACCGCATAAAACTGTACCCAATCTTCCCGTGGCTATCTCTTATCACCCTGTTTTATTTTACTTTGTGATATCACCATTTAACAGTCTTTATATTTACTTATTTGACTGCTTGTTTTCTTCCTCTATAAAGGAAACACCAGGAGGACAGGGAATTTGTTTCTTTCATGGCTGTATTTCCAGAATCTAGAACAGTGACTGGCACATAGTAGGAATTTAGGTGATGTCTGTTGAATGACTGGATGCTTCTTACTAAGTTGCACATACATTGATTAGATGATATGCAGTTAAAAACAACACATACACCAGAGCACAGTTACAATATGACCAGACCACTAGAGTTTAAATAAACAGATTCTATTTATCAGCAATTAGTAATACTCAGTGAGCCGATACTACAAAGGTCCTCAAAGGACTACAGAGAACATTCTATAAGGAATCGAATAAACAGCTACCAAAAGATTTATGGAGCTTAAAAACAAAATTAAAAATATGTCTAAGATAACCATCCTTACTCTTGGCTCTGGAATAGGTGACAATTCAGATTGCTATTGTGTTAAACGAATGAAATATATAAAATGTGAAAATATAATGTTTTAATAAAGTACTTGAAACATCAGCTTTAAAATATTTATTCATGATAAATCAGGGATATGGTAAGGGAAAATTAGATAACACCCTGCCAGGGTCCTTCCAGAATCCTTCAGCAGGGACCTGAAGACAGATGTCTATACTACTCAGCATTGAAACTAGCAATGGGGTGTGCTGGATTTCCCAGGAAAGGTACTAAACCATGAGTAAAGACTAAGAGGGAAGAAACAAGATGGCATGTTTGGGAATCCATCCATGCAAAGGTTTCTGATTTATAAAGTACAAGTCAGCAACTGATGAGAAAAACTCAAGTGACTGTTTAAGAAGCCAAATAGTGGGGTTTCTGGGTGGCTCAGTTGGTTAAGCATCGGCCTTTGGCTCAGGTCATGATCCCAGGGTCCTGGGATTGAGCCCTACCTCAGGTTCCCTGCTCAGTGGGGAGTCTGCTTCTCCCTCTTTCTCGGCCCCTCTCCCTCTACTCATTCTCTCTCTCTCTCTCTCAAATAAATAAAATTTTTAAAAAAAGAAGCCAAACAGTGATGCTTTACATTAATAACAGGCAAATGCCTTACCAAAAAAGCTTTTCACAATACTACCATATTCTGTGGGGGATATATTCATTGGATTTAAAATTAAAGCTCATTATTTCTGCAAAATGACCTAAATTCTAGTATTTTTGACCAGACAAAAATATTACTGGAGATATTGCAACTGACTGATGCATTTGCCCTTGGTCTTCCTTCTGTCTCCCCAGTCATATAGTCTCAACCATGAGAGTTTACGAAATGTAAACTCTCTTCTTCATGAAATGAACCATCTCCTAAATTGCTTCTTGAGATTTGAAGCTAGTCCCAATTGTTAGTTTATTAAATGTAATAAGTTACAATAATGAAGTGTTAAAATTATAACCCACACAGGCAGAATGAGCTGGAGATTTCCAAATAGAATTATGAAAGTCTTAACTTGTATTTTTTGACTTGTGGTTTTAATATTGCCGGTCTAATACACTAGCACTTTTCATATTGCATTTTAAAAAAATATAAAGAGAAAGGAAAAATGTATGCTAAAGAGCAGTCTCTTGTGCGCACACACAAATACTTCCCTCCCCAAACAACGCTTCAGAAACAGAAACTAATAATAAATCTAAAGTCAATATGTCTGTGAAGAAAGATTTATAAAAATTAAATTCTCTTTAATACATTATACTTTACTGATTTTTTAAAAAATGCTTAATGAGGTTTAGTAAGATTTTATACAACTTACTGCTTACATGGGAAGCATTTAAAAAATCTTTTCCAATTGATGGGTTAATGCTCAAGAAATTCACTATTACTAGACAGGAACAGAGAAAAGATAAAGGTCTTCTTAAGGTCACTCTACTCACCTTAATTTGCTGGTTAAATTTTACAAAACGAAAACTGAAATCTTAACTACTGATGGCTGTATACACGCACACACTTGTACACACCTCCCCCCCCACCCCCGCTGCCATTACATACAACCATGAGAATCGTGGGTTGGCACAGAATCTTTACAAGTCTTTTCCCTGTCATTTTTCTAAGCCCAAGTTTTAATACTTTCAAAAGAGATTTAATAGATATCTGTGTGTGATTACACACATACAAACAGACACATACATATACATAAAATCATGCAATACACATTAATTGTTAACATTCACTTAAATGCAAGAGCTTCCATGAGAAATACAAAGAGTATTTTATTTCACCCATTTCCTTACATGAAAAAATTTTAGATTTATTCTTACAGTAAAGAAAGTTTGTACTGGGGTGCCTGAGTGGCTCAGTGGGTTAAAGCCTCTGCCTTTGGCTCAGGTCATGGTCCCAGGGTCCCAGGATCAAGCCCCGCATCGGGCTCTCTGCTCGGCAGGGAGCCTGCTTCACCACCTCCCCCCCACCCCCCACCTGCCTCTCTGCCTACTTGTGATTTCTGTCAAGTAAATAAATAAAATCTTAAAAAAAAAAAAAGAAAGAAAGAAAGTTTGTATCTCAAGATGGTTCTTCCTCTGTAGCAAAGGCAAGATAGTAAGCTGACAGAGAAAGCAACCCTATCATAAGGTCTCTGGCTAATACAACTGAAAAAGCTAATACAACTGAAAAATGCTGGAAGAAAAGTTACAAAATATATAGCCATTCTCAAAAGAAAGAAAGGCAAATACCAAGCTCCCAGAAATGAAGAAAAAACTCAAATCTCACGTGGTAAGTAGGAGGCTGGTGAAGAAACCTGGAACCTGGTTCACATAAAAGTTAAGTCAGAACCTATGCCTGGGGAGAAACACACTTGAGAGCATACTGCAGGATGCCTCTCCATCCGAGGGCATGAGGGAGTCCCAGGGAAAGTGCGTTGCACAAAAGGGAAGATCCCAGTAAAATATCATAAAACATGCAAAAAAACAAAACAGCCGAGAGTAAGAGAAAGTGGCAGATTCAAACTCACATCCTGGGAACTACAGATAACAGATGAATGTGAAAGAAACTTTAAAGGAATATATTTAAAATATATAACCTGATAAAGACAATAAGAGAAACCATAAAGCAAGGAAAAGACATAATGAAAGAACAAAACAGGCAGATCTTTTAAGGAAAGAAAAAAATTCTAGAATTGATATTCACTGAAACCGAATTAAAAAATAAAATTCAACACAAAGGTTAAGCAGCACATTAAACTCAACTGAAGAAAGAATTATTAAATTGGAAGACAGATTTGAGGAATTAGTCTAGAATGAAACAAGTAGATTAAAGAGATGGAAGTAAGAAAAATGAGATCAAGAGATATGAAAGGAAACACGAAAAAAGTCTAACTTGTACTTAAAAGGGACTCCAGTGTCTTCAAATTTAAAACTTGTATGATGATTTGAAACAAACACCAATTCTAGACTGAATCTCAAACAGGATAAATCTTTAAAATTCACATCTAGGTAAAAACATGAAAAATAGTGTATGTTTCAAAATAAGTTTAGAATTTTGAAGTCAGGGATGTCTCAGTGATACCTGGGATTGCCACAATATGTAGACACATAGGAATGTGGATTGATCACCTCATGGTCATTTTCAAGGTAAAATTTGCTATTTGTTTATATATAGTAATATATAGTTATATATAGTAATAAATAGACTGAAGGGGGAGGAAAAAACCTGCATCAGCAAACTGCATTCCTTTAAATATATACAAGTTTATGAACTAGTAAAAACTTCGTAGAGTCTCTCAATTTTAAGAATTTGTTTATAGAAATTATTTGAACTATATCATTAAAGCAGCAAACATTGAACACATACTGAATAAAGAATTACAAATTTATGAACTACTCAAGAGGAAGTGATTTGGTTTAAGATTCGATATGTGCTCTTTGTGCACTTTTAAGTTTCTTCATCAAACAATGATCTACTCTAGTCAAGAAGCTTCTCAAGACCAAAATCTCATCAGCTGGGCTACAGAGCTCACTGCCGAGTCTTACCCATTATAGCTACTCAATTCTTTTATGAATAGATGAGTCACTGTTGCCTCAGTGTTGATGAGATCACATTACTTCTCTGTAATGGAACACAGTCCCATGACGGACAGAACTAAATTGGACTTGGCTGTTTTAAAGAGCATCTGGACAAGAGTATCTGACACAGTATCTCCCAGTGTGTCACAAAAGCACCTATGAAGATACGGACAAGGAGAAAAACTCGACAAGCAAACTGAAGACAGGTGTTATAATGAATGCACAGGTGGAAATAAAAGCAATTTCTACATACAATGAGGCCAATGGAATTGAACCTAAAAACCACAATTCATGGTCAATTCATGTTTTGCAACCAGTTGCTAGGTGGTTTTGTTCGCCCCTCCTACACTTTCTGTCCCCTGAGAAAGGTAAGATGGCGACAAAATCAGTTGGGGGTGGGCATGGACTCAGCCACCATCCTGCTGCTGTGAAGTAGCTGCTTTTCAAGACAAAGGCAAAGCTATCCACTTCCATCCTCATCTCTGTCAATATCACTGCTACAGCCGTTGGCGGCCAGAACACCTGTGAACCGGAAGGAGGGACAGAGACTCCTGGTCACACACTGCATTGCACCCTGGAAAGCAGTGTGCCCCACAAGCAAAATGCTGCAGGTAAGGGCAGAGGAAAACACAACTGGGTGCATGTGCATTTTCAGGACTGTATGTGTTTACCTAATCCATTTGTCTTACTGTCAGAAGTCACAGAGAGTCCCCGTAAGGCCAACAGAATGGGACAAGAGGAAGCATGTTCATTCCACACACGGTATTGGCTAGGAGCTGGGCAGTCTCCCTAAGTCATGCTGATAAGGAGAGCTCTCCAGTCTCCAAGCAGAGTGAATGGGGTCAAGGACAACCATGTGCTCTATGTTTTAGCAAACACAAATTCTAGATTGAGGTAAAATTGAAGATGAACAGTAATATATGAATCTTGCAAAAAAATGAAATGGAATATCGTCTTATAGATTTAGATGGTGAGGAAGCCCCTTTAAATTCATTACTGCAGAAATCAGTGATTTTTAGAAATGGGCGTGCTCAAAGATTCACAAAGCCAAACCTCTTTATAGAAGAAAAGCAGAAATCCATTTGTTAAGAATAGGCCAAGGTAAAAAGAAAATAAGATTTTACCCTTAGGAAATAATCAGATATGTTTGCAAGCCACAATATATACAAAATGTACAATGATATTGATAATAGTATTGGTTATATTAGCGAAAGATTGGCAAAAAGCATTACTATCTAAGAAAAACATTAATATCCACCAATAGGGAATTGGTTAAGTTGTAGAGTACTCTTGAGATTCCCAAAATGATTTTTAAAGTGCACATTCACTGATGTGGAAAGATGGTTATGACTTGTAATTAATTGAAAAAAGTTATGAAGTATGAGTAAAATGTTTTGTAAAAATTTGCATATGTACACAGATTTGTGAATGCAGAGAAAGAAGGGTATGAAGAGTTCACACTAACAAGCTAGTAGAGGCTGCCTTAGGTTGTGGGATTGTGGTTGGCCCATGTTTTTTATTTTTGCTAATCCAGGTTACAAAATAAGAATAAATCAGAACAGTAGCTATGATAAACTTGTTTGTACAGTGATTCTGAAGCCAAAATGTGTAATGATATAAGTGTAGAAATGAGCAATATAAAGATTTGTAGGACTAAATAATAGCAGTGGAAGTCAAATTTCAACTTGAGGCAGTGATAGACAATCTGATACTAAAGAAAACAGAAAATATAGGAAAGCTTTCATAAAAGTTTTAAAAAGTGAATAAAGAAATGAAAATATTGAGGGAGACAATGATAGAAATGACAGGATAAAACACGTTTACGCTCTTCATGTTATTTGTTTTAAGAAAGAAAAGAGAAAAATCATCAATGACATCACAGGAAAAAAAACTTTCCTCACTTGAGAAAAAATTTCAAGTAGACAAAATAAGCTTACTATATTAAAGAAAGAATCACTGAAAGTTAATGTACACATGTAAGCAACTTTTAATCATACAAAAATAGTGCAATTACCCAAGTTGCCAAACAAAATAAACAAGCAAGCCAAAACAGATCAAGGGAATAAAGAATCAGACTGGTCTTAATTTCTCAGTAATCACATGTTAGAATGTAATGATATTACATTTTTCAGAGGTATGGAGAGGAACAGTTGTTAATTTAGGAATGTTAATATGAAGCAAATTGTGTTGCATGTATGAAAGTTGAAAAAATATATTTTCAAGATATTCAAGGATTTGGAAATCTCAACCCATGTACTTGCTTTTTGTAAAAATGGTTAAAGATATACATGAGCAGAGAAAGATGAATCTAGGTAAGGACTCAAAGAATGGAAATACATGGCTTCAAAGTTTTATGTGTTTTTCCCTTGTTCAGACTGGAATGCAATTTTGGAAATTCTGCAGGATTTTTGTTGTTGTGAGTATGTCTTAGATTGGGAGCAGAGAGTGGTTTTATAATGATTTTGTCAACTGCCTTTGTCCATTTTTACACCTTGTCCAATAGCAAGAAATGTATTTCATAGTTAATAAAAATTTTTCTTAATATTTGTTTCTCTTCTCCAAAAATGTACTAACCACATGTTCCCAATGACAAACACATTTCCAAGTATCACTGTGGTATAAGAATGGCTAAAGGAGATGCCACATGTGCCACTGCCCAAGCAATGACCCCTGGGAATTTAAAAATGCATCCGAAACTGTGGGGTTGTTTTTGTTGTTGTTGAACTGGAGAGAACTATTAATTATTAATACTCCTGTGGTAGCTACGTCCATTATTACTCTCCTCTCCTAATTAGGTCCTTGAACGTTCCCCTGAGCCCCTTAAAAATCATCCTATAAAACAGAATTTTAACAGAGTTAAAAGTATCCGAGTAGAAGGACTGAACTGAAACATCAGTTACTAAGTTATCTCAGAATAAATGCTGTCTTCTGCATACATTTTATCTGTTTTCCAACTTTTCTAAAATAATCATCTATTACTTTTAAACTATGAAAAAATCAGAAAGATCTAAGAATAAGTGCATCCCATTTTTATCTGCCATATAATGACAAATAGTTTTTACAAGGTACTGTATACACTATGACCTCAGGCAAAAATAAAGATAAGACAGAAATACTTCAAAAAATGTTACCAATCACATGCAGTGAATGGTGGAATGGTGGGTGATTTATTTATTCTTTCTACTTCCCAATATTTTCTTATTTTTATAAGATAACTATACATATTTCATATTGAGAATAGAACTCTATAGGTAATGATAAGGATGATTTTTTTTACATCATCAACTGATTATCCTATTAGTACTGATTTTTGCATATAATTTTCAAGGTCAGGATAACTTTTCTGATAAAGGTAAAATGTATTTCCTAAGATTGCTGCCTCCGATATGGATTAAAACTGGTATCAGTATTCAGTAACACTTTATTTAGATTTTACCTGAGAGAAAAGGAGAAACTTTGATACAACTACAGGGGGCTGAAAATTCACTCAATATCTGGAAGCCTCAGATGCAGAGACACACTTTGACCACTCTAAATAAAAGCATCCAACACACATTGATTTTTTTTTTGTTACTATCGTACCATCAATCTGATTTCATGTGTCATCTGTCAAAGAACTTCTGATCTCAAAAGTGCTTCAATAAAGAAAAGGGATATGTGACAAGAGATAAGACAGAGTGGGAGCCATTCATTAAATTACTAATTGGAACAGATCTGGAGATTCGCCCTCCAGGCAGATATAGAAAAATCATCAAAGTCCAGTGTGTGTCCCCAAATGGAACTTTCTAACAAGCAGCAACACATATTGTTAGTTTCAAGATTTGTGTCCTGATACTCCTGAAAGGGCAGGCGGCGGGGATCACCAGGAGGGTGGAAACCGGCCCAGGTCTTTGTGGGAGAGTGAGTGACACCACAGTGTCCCAGCTGGGACACCCTCACACCACCAAGACTGCCCCTACGTTTCAACAGGGGGTCGTTGAACATAAAAAGTAGGAGTGATTTGTTTCTCTTGCAGTTGTCAATTCACGGAGAACTGAAACTTAACAACATGGCTTGTTTCCCTTGGGCCCCTGGTAATGAGAATTGTCTTCAGCGGTGCCTACGAAATCACTGTCACAGAGCGGCGGTCGACCCTTCTTTTCAATCTCTGCACTTTCCAGGAGTTATAAATCAGTTGACTTTCAAGCTCGATGAGATGGCATATGCCCTAGTTTGAAGAACAGATGGAGGCTTGGGGGAAAATTGTTTCTGCAGGCTTGCTACAAGCAGCACTGCTCCATAAAAGTGAACCATTCACACTAATTTCTCACATAAATTATATAGGCAGTAGGGAGCACCAGCCCATTCAGCAGAAAATCTTTCATCTAGCTTTCAGAGGTCATCTAACCAATTTAAATTAAAGTTATTTCTGATACATGGCTGTTTTTTCGCGCTGTACACTTTTAAGACATAACAATTTACATCAAATAAAAGAATGGCATTAATTGTGCATGCCGTCCCCTCCTCCAAAAAACACAGAACAGCACGGTAATTGCCAGAGGATTATTTTTTTTTCAAGACCTCTAGAATAAGCTCTGTCTATTAATTAATCACAGAGGAATTAATAGGGGGAAACGCAGCAGCTCTCTTGTAGAAAAATCAGGTAAATTGTCACTTCTTTTGTAAAATTTGCCTTACAAATTCTACTAAGGCCTGCTATCCAAACTCAAGCTTTGGCAGTTATCAAAAGAAACAAGCCCAGGACAATTCCAAGAGAACATTCATTCTTCTTCATGTGAAACAAATTATGCATTCTTAAATACATTTGCCTACCAGATTTGAAAAATCAACATTGGTTTTACCTGGGGTAGAGGGTCAGTATCGATAGAACATCAATCTTTTTTTAGTCCTTAAGAAACTGAAACATTAAGAAACTGAAGGCACCAAAGGACTAATGATTAATCAAAAGTATGGAATGTTGAGAACAATGTAATGAGGACTTAATGGATCAGATATCATATCGCAGAGTGACTTACTTTAAAATGCAGTACTATTTACAGATAATGAGCTACCATGGTTTGGGGCTGATTTTAATTGTAAGAAAATTAGTGCATGATTTTAATAATAATTACATTCAATAACTGTTTTTCCTACTAGGAAATGATTAGTTATGTCAACGAAAACAGTCACATTGACAGAGCTTTTTATATTTCATGAACACCATGAATGCTGTTAAGGACCGAAAAGAACTGAGAAAAAGAACATACCAAGAAGAAATTCTAAAGAGTCATGCCCAAGTATTAGCAAAGAGGGAGTCAACCTAGAATTGAGGGTGTAGTCTGGCCACTGTTGTCAGAAATTTTAAAAGTGAATTTGAGTATTCATTTCTGCATAGCGCTTTCTTTACTTGGATGTTCAAATTGGACATATATGTAGTCATTTAGAAAGGTAAAAACTTGCCATTTTGAAATTTAAGAAATTTTAAAAATAAGTTCACTGGGAAACCATTTACATAAAATCAAAGGAGCATTTTCATGAAAAAGTCCTACCCACAAAAACCAGTGCATATAACTCTGGACCATGTATTCAAATTTACTGGAATTTCTAGGCAATACTTATTCCCTGAAATAGTTCATGGACATCACAAATTATAGTTATTTCTATAATTGGGAAAGGAAATTTCTTAGAGCTCCCATAATTGAAAAGCGGCCATACCAATCATCCAGCACCTGGTTCTCACTTACTGATGAAGACAGTAAAGCCTACAGAGTGAAAGACACGTCATGAAACAGTGTCGAGAGAAGTAAAACCTGGAGATAGCCAGTCCACTCTAGAACGCTTTCCATTCATTCCGTACATATCACTGGGCGCTCACTCTGTGCCAGACACTGTTCCAGGTACTGAGATAAATGAGCAAATGAACCCGAGATACACAGGTTCTTCCCTCAGAAGACTTCAGAATATGTCATTTTTATTAATCCTAATATTGGTTCCACTAGAGGCCCCTATTTACTTTTCATCTTCTTTCACTTTTATTATGTGCTAACTTTCTCTATTTTACACTTTTTTATATAAATATATAATTTGTTATTTAAAAAATTAGAAAAATGTGTTTTTAGTTATCTAATTAATGTTAATTTATGAAGTCACTTTTTAATAAAAAAACAAAGTTGTGTGATCCAAGTTTTGAGCAACGTAACTACCAGAATGAATTAACCTCAGGGGAAGGATGCTTTCATGACGACATCGCATGTGTCTCCAAAAGGCCCGTGAGGAAGATCAATATATGGAAAAAATTTCACTACAAAAATTTTGCAAAACCTTTTTTATGTTTACCAAGGAATATTTGATAAGCATAGATAGCCATGACCAAAAAATGCATGCACCAGTCCTGTTTTCTCATTTCCTAGTAATCTGCACAGAGCTCTAGTCCTCATCTGGCCTGCAGGTTCAGGCATTCATTTTGGACTGCTGCTATCTTAGTGGAGAGCAGCACTGCCTAATATGGTAACCATGTGGCTATTTAAATTAAAATTAATTAAAATTAAAAATTTAGTTTCTCAGTCTCACTAGGGACATTTCAAGGGCTTAATGGCCACATATGGCCAGTTGTAGTTATTAGTGCAGATGTAGAACATTTTCACCATAGCAGAAAGTTGCATTAGTACTCTGATTTTTAGCGACCCCATGCGGAATAGACCAAACCGCACAGATTATGACGTTTGGTCTGCCTTGATGCTCTGGCGTGGGAAACAAATAACCATTTTCACGGGCGCTAAACTAGGGCGGCAGTTCAGGATGTGGGGTGAAAAATCTAAATGTGCAAAGACATTTACCTACATCTAATTCTTCTATTTTCTGACTTTCTCTAGTCCTTAAATTGTTACCATAGAACGCCTTTGTTATTTCAAGAAATATGTGACTTCTAATACAACAATGATGGGGTCGGCTAAGCTAGAACAGGTAGACAGGGAATTTGGGGTTGCGGGCAGCAAGGATCAGCAACTTCATGGGCAAGCTGAGCCTCGGGTGCTGGGACAGCCCCCATCATGCTTCAGGACGGTGGCTCGGAAGGGTTTCAGCATCACAGGAAATTCTGATAAAAGATAGACCACTTCTTATCACTTAATTGTGCACGCCATTTCAGGCACTCACGAACCCCTTGAAGTCCCAGTGGTGTCACAAGCAGTATGGAGAAGGGACCAGTATTTTCCTGGGAAAGAGAGTTACTTGGGAGCTGTCAGCAGGGGGGTGAGTGGTGACATGACCTGGGCTCTGTCTGCACACAGGAAGGAAGTACAGTGCAGGGTCATGGATTGTTTTGTTTTTGTTTCATGGGGGGGGGTGGGGGGTACAGCCCTGCTTCCTTCAACATTCAAGGCCCCTTCCTTAGGTATGGCGTCCTAAAGAAGTCCTCTATGGCTACCAAGTACCAGATTGTCCCCACAGCACATGCACCAAGGAATAAATATGAATATATTGAGAGACTGTTTACAAGCCTATCCTTAATAATTTTAACATCTGCATTTCAATATTAGAGAGTACAAATGAAATATGCTTGGCAGAAGCCTACAGGTGATGGGATAAGATGTTTCTTTACACGTATGCTATTATTCTACCACTGACAGCAAATAAAGTCCTTCCTTTTTATTCAGACTTTTTAGCTTGCTGAACCGGTACTATCGTCAATAGTAACTTCAAAGAATTAATACAGCTATAAAAAGGAAAAGTAGTTATATCCCTTCTGATTGTTGGATTATCAAAGATAAAGCAAAATGATTCATCCTATGTTTTCATGCTTTTCAAGATGAATTTTTTTCCTAGTCTCTCAACAATTCTAAAAGTTACTCGTAAGACTATTTGAGCAGGTCAAAATAAATCTATAAAGTTTTTATTGATATAATTTTCAAGGACTATTATTGCTTAAAACACCAAAATATACTTTTTTTTAAAAGAATTATAGCATATCCTTTTACTACAAAGGACTGGGATTATAAAGAACTTTCACTGTGTTGCCCTGTGGAGCCAGTATACAGACAAATAAACACAAAATCCATGTACCTAATCAAATGTAAACAAACACAAAAATCACAGTAAAATTTTGGGAATATATACGTGCATTAAGACTAAAATACCTGAATCACTCATACTTGCTGTAAGTTTTTCCTCATTGTATGCACATTGTCAGATAACAAATACACATTTTAATAGAAATGGTTAAAAGCAAGATAGTGCAGTCCTTCATCCTCCTAAAAACATTATGACAAAATTTAATAAAAGGAACACCTTCAGATTTCTATTACCAAATAGTCTGTAGTAATTCCACATTCGATAACTGAATACGTTATGGCTACTCAAAGGTTTAGAAATGTTTGATAATTCTGTGAAAACATTTAAAGACATACTGGAAATAATGCAAACAATTCTCTTAGTTGTTCCATAAAGGAAGGAAAAGGTCAATTTTGATGAACTTAAGTGTTTACATTGATGAATTCTTTACTTTGGCCATTTTATTTTATTTTATTTAGTATTGTAAATTTACACAAAGTACGAACAACTCCTACCTTCACCTTCAGACACTACTGTAGGACTTTTTCGTTAAATGGGTCAATGGCATCAGTGAGATGGTATTTGGCAAACACCTCTTACGTTCCTCACCCTGTTGTGATACACGCATGTGCCGCTCTGTCTTTAGGCAGAGAAGCCCTTTTAGCTGATAAATATCACCCAAAGCAAGGTCCTTGATAACAAAAAGTAATTAAATAGCAGAAGCCGGTTACAGATCAGCATTCATTTTTTCAAATTAAATGTAAAAGCCTTCTCCGGTTAAGAGACTGGCAAGTTTTTACAAATACCATCAGTGAGCCTTTTAGAAAGAAACACAGCCGCATCAGAATGGAGTCATTAGGCAATACATTTATTTGGAAGCCAATTAACCTTTTGTCAGAAAAATGTCGGTGCCGTAATGGTTTCAGCTTGGAGGTCAGCCCCTAACCGGGCACGTGTGACAGCCACCGCCGCTGACACGTGCCGCAGACAGAGAGAGAGAGTGCAATCAGGAGAGGCAACCTGCTTTTGTATTCCACTCTGCATGGCCAGGGAGGGGACAATCTTGACCCATCCATTTAGGTAATTAAAGCTTCCATTTGGAAGTGTCCTGCAGGAAGGTGAAATTTGGGGGAGATAAATGGCTGTTGCTCTCCGCATTCAGCCACCAGTTCCATCATTTGATGGACTGCCTGAAACAGGCACCACTGCCAGGTTCTCATAAAAATAGAGATGAATTGGGCAGCAGACAATTCTCGGAGGCAAAGCAACTCTGTCATTTTCTTTTTTGCAGGCTGTAATTTAATTGTTAGTCAAGGTGGACAGCCGACACAGGGGGGCTTTCTCTAAGAGCCTGCCCACCACCTTCCATTCGCCGAGAAATCACTCCGGTCTATCTACTTGGCCAAGTCTGTTTGGCATTGGGAGATGTCACTCCCCCGGCCCAGCTGGTTCTCCAGGCTGTGCCCTGACTTACCTTCCACGCTATTTTGTTTCCTTTTGAATCATGCTCAAGGGCAATTGGGAAGTCTCCTCGCTCATAAAATTTTCGAAACGCTGTGGGCTTGGTTGGTCTTTCTTTAAATGCTCCTGCAGCTGGAGGGCCTCTCACCTTCAAAGAAAAAAAAAAATAGAAATCAGGTCTTGAAAAATAACCAAAAATGCACAGTAAAAAGACTTTTCTTAAGTTTTAGATTATATGAAATATTCTGGAAGATAAAAACCAAATTGTTTAATGATTCACAACAACTTCACTAACACAACATTCAAAAAAGATAATTATTTTATAGCCATTAAGGGTTTACTTTATTTCAAGCTACTTTAGATAGCATTCTTAGAAAAAGTCACTTTAAAAATATCACATGATAAGGAAAAAAAGTCTAAACTTTTGTTTAAGTAAAATATCTAATAGAGGACTTTAAGTTCAGAATGTTAAAACTTTTAACATTTTTAATAATTGCTAATTCTAATCTCAGGTCTGATATAATTTGTGGAATACTGAAATACATCCTTTAGGGGCACCCGGGTGGCACAGTTGTTTAAGCATCTGATTCTTGATTTCTGCTCAGGTCGTGATCTCAGGGTTATGAGATCGAACCCCACATCAGGCTCTGCTCAGCACCCAATCTGCTAGGGGTCCCCTCTCTCCCTCTGCACGCTCCCCCTGCTTGTTCTCTCTAAAACAAATATTAAAAAAATAGAATACATCCTTTAAGTCTTTCCATATACATAAAATGTAAAATATGTTGTCGTAAATATAAAAATGTTACATAAAATTAAGCCATAACAAATAAGATAATTTAAAAAGAAAATGTGCAAGTATAGCACACCTTTGATATTATGAATTTATGAGAAAGTACCATGAAATTCTGCCATGCCCCATTGAGATTTGTATCAAAGAAGAAACATTTCTTTTTTTTTAAGAATTTATTTATTTATTTGAGAGAGAGAGAGAGAGAGATAGCGAGCACAAGCAGAGCAGGAGGGCCAGAGAGAGAGGGAGAGAGAATCTCAAGAAGATCCCCACTAAGTAGAGAGCCTGACACAGGGCTCAACCCCAGGACCCCGGGGTCATCACCTGAGCTGAAGGCAGACCCTTAACTGAGTCACCCAAGCACCCCAAAGAAGAAACATTTTATATTGAGTTATTCATTTTAAGAATCTTTTAAATCTGCATTGTTTATTAATTCATTAGGTTACAAAATTGAAAGTGATACTGAATTATTTCAAAAATTATAGACCACTGGTTACCTTTCTCTGAAAAAAAGTAAATACTAGATATTTACTAGTTTAATAAAAACAGATTATCTTGTTAATTCTTAATATGGACAAAATAGCAAATAAGTTATGTAATATCTTAGTATTTTAAGTTACTTGATATCATGTTAATTTTTAATGTCCATGTAAAAAATTTGAATTTCAATAAAGAAATATGTAAAATACATCTAGTATAACAAATATGATAAATACATTTTATCAGTGCACATAGAAAGGCTAATACGAAGAACTGAGTGGGATATTAAAATATTGAGATGATTAAATGTTGAACTAGAGGTGAGCAGTGAGGTTACACAAATTATTAGAGTTTATTTTTAAATTTTTAATTTTTTTTTAGAGAGAGAGAGACCACATATGCCCACACACATGCAAGGTTGTGGGGAGGGGCAAAGGGAGAGAGGGAGAGAGAGAATCTCAAGCAGACTCCCAGCTGAGCCCTGAGTCCCATGCATGGCTCTATCTCTATTCTAGACAGACACTGAGATCATGACCTGAGCCGAAATCAGAAGTTGGACACTTAACTGACTGAGCCACCCATGTGCCCCTGAGTTTAGAATTTCCTTCACTACATAGAACATTATTCCCAGCATATGTAATCACATAATTATTACATAATTAATTATATAATATTACATATTATATAATAACATAAATAATTGATGTGATACTGGGTAGTGGGGAAGCAAGACTGGCTCGCTCTTACAAAATATTTGAAAATTGTTCTGGTAATAGAATTATAACCCACCATTTTCAGACAAATTCATTCGATAAAAAGACAAATACTGTGTGATCTCACTTATATGAGAAATCTAAAAGAACTGGACTCATAGAAACAGAGATCAGATTGGTGGTGCCAGAGTCTAGAGGGTAAGGCTGACATCTACTGATCGTTTCTTTTCATTTGCTTTTTGATCTTCCTGATTCTTGGTGTGATGACTGATTTTCTGTTGAAACCTGGACATTGGTGATTGTGAGACTCAGACCTTATACCTTCTGTTTTAGCTTGTTTATTCCAATATGTCTCCGGCAGAGATGTGGGGAAAGGTTACGAGCACATTATACTCAGGCTGGGGTTGAAATCCTGGAGGCCCACCTGGCCTCTGTTGACTCCGCAGAGGGAGTTTCTCCTGGATAATGGGTGAAAGTGGGGGCTTCAGTACCACTAGGCCTCCAGTGACATCTCCTGGACAGGTTGGAGAAGGAGTACCCCGTGACGGCTCTCCACAGGGACACCACAGAAGGAGGTGGCCTCATTACTGCTGGGCAGTAATAACATTCCTGTCCCACAAGCGGGCATTCTCTGATGGCACCCCAGCAGAAAGGGATACGAGCTTAGCACAGCTGGCTAGCTTAAGAGTCCAAGCTACCCCCACTGTGGGTGCTGAGGACCTCTTTACTGGTCCAGTAAGGATGAAAGGCTCAATTCCTCATTCAAAACATTCAGCTACAACCATCATTTAGATGTTTTATCTGCTTATCATCTGCTAACCATCCTTCTAGATGCCAAGTTATTATTTATGCTTTGACAGCAAGTCTCCCATTTGTTTAATTGACCAAAATTTTGCTAGAGAGTATCCATCTTTCTCCCTTACTTTGTATTTATCTTAAAATCAATTTCTTTTTCCTTTTGTCTGCTATTCTAAATATATTCCATTCTTTCTGATTCTGAATTCAAAATTCTAATCGTCCAAACTTTTCAAAGAATGAACATATTTCCCTCTAAGAAGCCTAAGTATGTTTTTATAAACTGTTTACAGATAATGCATACTTCCTCTTTCTTCCCATCAATTTTCATGGACTCGCTACAGAGATGATTCCATGCCTACAATTCCATGGAAAGACTTTACTTAGCCTGCTATGTAATCACCCAACAGTGTGGAAATTCTTGCTTCAGCGTTTGTTAACCTCTGTTCTTATATTTCTGCCATTTACTCATTTAAAAACTCTATATTTTGGATTCTCCTATAGACACATTACAAATTAACTCTCGGCATCTCAAATCTGAATCTGACATTTGACTAGTCAAGCCTGCAGCGCGACATGGGCATTACCTAGTCGTATGTGGCTGCTCTGTCACTGTCCCTGGACAATGTTTTTTTCTGTTCCAAATACATATATACCTACTTAAACCTAATAGAAGGCTAAAATATTTTTTATATTCTACACATGATCCATTCTAACATTCCAAGGGATTCTAGAAGTATGTACATGAAAAATCAAGTAAATAACAACCTCTGGAAGGTGATAAAGATATTACTACTGGAAATCACACAGATGGACGTAGCCTGACTACATAAAGTTAAAAATTAGCAAAATACTGTTAATAATCCTTATGTACATCCCATATTTATCAAAGGTCTACTGTACATTTTCCTTAATGTCTTAAGAATTTTACCCCAACTCATTATAAATAATATAGAACAAATAAGGAACCATAAATCAAACTAGATTTGTGGGAAAATGCAATTATGATTTGTCTGAATGGTGGGGGCTGTCCATAAACCAATTAGGAAGAATGGGTGTTGCAGCAGATGCTTTTAATAAAATCTAATGCACTTGGGAACCAAGATATTGAATGCACTTTGAAGTGACTGTAAATGACAGAGTACTTTATATGCTTATGTTTATTGAATGCTGGAATGGATTTAGGACATAGACCACAGGCTCTACATATGGTCACAAAAACTAATAATAATTAGTAGGAAAGAATTTTAAGGTTCTTTAAAATTCTTCTTATAGTTGAAAGTTTTCTTTTCAGTAGTTTTATTTTTTAGCATAAACTGAAGCTGCTAAAAAAAAAAAAAAGATCTTTACTTCAAGTGGGAAACCTATACTGTGTTATTCTACTTGTCTGTTTAGCCAGCTTACTAACATTGAAACAATAATAAGCACAGATATTAATTTCTTATCTTCATCAGATTTTTAAAAATTTACTTATCATTTATTTGAGAGAAAAAGCACTGCAAGAGAGCACAAGCAGGGAGGCGTCAGAGGGGGAGGGAGAAGGGAGCAAGGAGCTCTCTGAGTTTGATCTCAGGACCTCGGAATCAGGACCTGAGCCAAGGTCAGATGCTTAACCAATCAAGCCCTCCAGGTGCACGTCTTGTTTTCATCAGCTTTAACCTGGAATTTGGATTCATTGAAACCCCTGTGGTAAGCAGTTGGTGGGCAAGAGTTGTCCTAACTCCCAAGCTACTGAGGCACTTGAATATTAGCCCCAGGACTGGCAAATTTATTGCCATCAGCCTACACTTCTGAGTAACTAGGACTGTAATTCAGTGTCTGCCCCACTTGCCAATCACAATTGCTCTAACACATCAGAAATTTTGCATTATCTACAGTTACCAGATGACCAAGAAAATGCTTGCAAAAGTACTACAGATTGGTAAATCTGATTGTATTGTAGATGGGGCACCTCATGTTAACAAAAGTTAGCTTGTATTAGGTAAAGTTTGTATAAGAAACTTTAAATGAACTTTTGGGACTTCATCAAGATCAAAGCTTCTGCACAGCAAAGGAAACAGTCAACAAAACAAAGAGGCAACCCATGGAATGGGAGAAGATATTTGCAAATGACAGTACAGACAAAAGG